>JAQFYU010000526.1:0-21151 GCA_034694905.1 Ceratophysella granulata | reverse complement strand
GTTTTTGCTCATTGACTTGCCACATTGCTTCTGCTTCGTAGCCAGGTCTCTTTTACCAGTTTTATACTGTTTATTATTTACATATACTCAAAGAAATTATAATAGCTAAGTAAGAACTATCGCGCGTCTCCTATGTTAGATCGGAACGAACCTTTCAAGGAAAATTTTCTTGAGGCGAATTTTCGCGTAACATCTAAACTAAATATGTACCCTAACCTTAACTATCAATGTTGAATTATACATATACTTCGAACTTTTTTGTTTAATTCCGTCTGAACTCCCAGGAAGGCTTAACTCAAATGGTTTGTGTGTAGTAGTTTCAATAGATCCGTTGAACATAAAAACGAAGAACGAAGCTTAGGGAAACGTAGCAGCAGCAAGGTTAAGTACTACAAAGTACAATTTAAATTGTTCGAAAATTATTTTGCATTTTGGCTATGATAGCTACTTTAAGCCAAACCATTGCAAAACTGCAATTATTAAGTACATTAAAAGAGGTCAAACATGAAATTGACCCTTCCAAAACTGCAGCCAAACTGTTGAACCACTTATTTATACAAATATTTTGGTGTCATGTCCTTGTGCAGAAATGGTCATAATCGCTGAAGATGAAGTCTGAAGCGTGGGTAGAAAGTAAGCTAAGGGTTTAGGCGTTGTTCAGTTTTGGATAACGAGAACATGAATGAAAATTAGCCCATGCTCCATGATCTCTGGCTGGATTGGGCTGGATGTTGTTTCCATTTGGTGTGATATGACGTGGGTGTTGTGTTGAGGTGTTTTGTGATACAACAACATCCAAGAAGCTGAAAAAACTGAAATAAAGGGAAAAATAGGGAAAATAATTAAGTATAGCAAATCGGAGAAACCTGTAAGGGTCAACTACGTAGGCAATCGTCAAAAAGCAAACGAAACTTTCTTTTCCCTTTTGTATCGGTCGCGTACTAAATAGTTGGCACCCAATTGTGACTAGACTTATGTGACTTGGTTGTTTCTACTTTGCAAGTTTGAGACGTCTAAAATTTGTTTATTTTTCTTCCACTGTTTTAGGTGGTTCTAAGTTGTACAATCAAAAAAGACTTTGAGTACAACAAAGTGATGCCGACTTTTCATCACTGGAAGACTGGGAACAAGAAATTCGGGCTCACGTTTCAGACAGCAGCTGATGCACGTGCTTTCGACAAAGGAGTTCGAATGGCGATTGAAGATCTGCTTGACGGTAAGATCTCCGAATTGACACATGTTGTCCTCTGTAATTATTAATTATCCTGTCTCTGGAATCTGTGTAGGCTAGGCTTGAGCAGTTCACACAAATTGCTCCAAAAGAACCGGCCTGAGTGATAGTGATAATGATCCATTTCCTTCGCTTTATCTGTGTCATTTTTCACACTTACTCACGTCTAATATTTGCTCCTCGCTTTCCTTCTAATGAGATAGCGGAATGTTCAAATGAATAGGATTAAAGTTTCTTATCTCCCGTCTCCTATTTGAGAGGAATAATGATTTAGCAGGAAGATAGGAAGAAGGCAGAGTGGCAGTCATTCAGCCTTCGTTCCGCACTTCCTCCCCACCCCAACTCACTTTTATGGCTCCTTTTCCTTCAAGTTAAAAATGGAGAAATAACAACTGGAAAAGAGAGGATGTTATAAAAATGTCTATTTTAAGCCTGGACCATATGAATTCAATGTTTCTGAACATCATGCGTATGGTTCCTGGTTCCTTTTTTAAGCTCCTGTGTCCTATTCCCTAATCTCTAAACCTTAGAAGATCGGTAAAAATTGAATTATGTTCTCATTTACTTTCTTGCTTACTTGACTTGGTTGGATCATCATTGTTTCAACTGGCCTGACAATGATTGCTATCGGTAAGTCATAAGTTCAAGTTTCGAGTTAGGACAAATGTTGAATATGAAGTTTTGTTATTAAGTCGTAATCTTATGCGTTAGAAATTTTTAAGTATACGCACAGACGAGATTTGCATTCTGTGCTGTGATGTCTGACGTCTGTGTGTGAATACTCTATTTGCAGTAAGATGTGAGGTTAATTTCAGCTGTCTTGTCTTTAGATTTGATCATTCAGTTTTCAGTTTCCCTCAAATTCGCTAGGGAATCGCTAACTTGTCTATTGTTTTATCTTTGTTCGTGAATACTACGTTAACCGTTTCATGGTTCTGCGAACAGAATAATTGAAGAACTAGGTATTATTATTTACTTAAATTCCTCGGAAGAAGTTTCCGATTTACGTACTGTTCTTGTCTGTCCCAGGTCCCAGGTAGCTTAGGTTGTATTCAAAATAAAGGCACCTGCAGCCGCAGCCTAACTAACCTAAGATGATAGATGACGTTCGGTTCGTTTCGTTCTATATTCCATATTCCAAATTGCAAAACCATCTGCTAAATTTTGAAACCCTTGCCTTGCCTTGGCCACTTGCATAAACTTCGAGTTAAATCTAAGGTTGTGTCTTTAACATCAAGTGTACTTCTAGATGTTTTAAATATACTATTTATACTGATGTGATGTAGTTACACTAAACTACGCATCTATGATCTAGGGATCTAGGTAATTAATCTGCGAGACATTCACAATTTTTCAGATAACATTTGACATACTTAATATATTTTTTGTGCACATTTTGAACAATATGCTAACAATAGTCTTTTGTGAGGAATGACGAATACGAAGGTATATTACATTACGATATTCATGATTCATGAATTCTATCGTCGAAGGGATTCTCCAGGTTCCAGGTTCCAAGTATTTTGTTCCTGTTTCTGACATCGCAATCGCATGCTGCAGGTTGCATGACATGTGTGTAGGTGGAACGAACAGTGGAAGAGGGTGTGTAGGTGTAGCAATAAAGAGGCCCCTAGTAGAAGAATACCCTGCTGCCTGGTCGTGATGGTATAATCATCCCTCAATTTCCCCATTATTTTCGATTACCAGGTAGCGTTATGCAGGTTCCAGGTAGAGGTAGACTTATCTTCAGTGCGCTGTACTGTACACAACATTGTTTGCTTCCTGAGCACAGAACATGTCCAATGACAATAGTTTTCTGTTAGATCCTGATTTTCTACGAATTGTCCACCACAACATGACGACAGACGGAAGGCAACAAAAGTCTTGAGTCCAATTCCCTATTATGTTACATGAACAGTCTAGTTTATGTAAAGATTCAGGGAAGCTGGCGAGAAACGTATCATCTTTAACAGGATTACGTATTCCGTATTTCTAGATGACATGAGACATGAAATACCAGGGAATATTCTATTATACTTTTTTTTAGCTCTTTTTAGACAAAAATTGTATTGTACTTTGTACATGAAATCCAATCCAGTCGTCAAGTTGAAAAGTCTTTTATAATACCTTGCTGGCCGGCATAGAAAAAACTTGACATATCATCCCTTTAGATTGTTAGTCGTGTGCAGGTCATATGTAGTCAGGCTGAAGCTTTCACTGAAGCTTTCTCTCCGTTCATTCGTTTTGGAAATTTTTAATCTACAATTTTCAAAATTGCTACATCGAAAAGGCTCAAATCTCAAATGTTCAAGATTCACGTTCACCATCATCAAAATCAGAACAATTCAAGTTCCGGTTTGATGTTACGTAGAATGGCATTACAGATGATAATGAACGAGGAAGGTCCTTCACATGGAAATGACGTCACTGTTAACAACTGGAGAGTGTTGATTATGTGCATCATTTGTGATTCGAGCAATAGTGCCTTCACGATGCACTTGACAAAGATGAGATTTTAGACCTGGACTGCCAAATGAAAGGTCAAAGCTATTTACTCTCCATCCCTGAGCCTAATCTGGCTGGGTAGAGAATGAATAGATGTTTTTCGTTCAGCCCGAGCAAAGAAATGAGAAGGCATTATTTGGGAAATCATCCCTTTCCTGGGAAAAGTCTTTAATGGGACATTGAGATCCTTCGTGGTGCTCCTCTGTAATATTCTCTTCTTTTCTTGTCTGATTCCAGGTGTTCCTGAATTCTTTACACTTCCATACACTGTAGATACGGGTGACGACGATGTATTTATGGTAAGGAGCTGAGCCATTGAACAATTCGATTTCTTCACGCTACCTGTCAAAAAATGTACTGAATGGATTTACTACTTCCAGGCACTTGAGCTACCTGTAGAACGAGATTCCTCCTCTTCGTCGAGTCGGGCGAGTGGGACAGCGTACCAGTCCCAATCCCAGTACCCACCCCCGACCCATCTCCATCGAATGTACTTCGGGTCCAAGTCGGCTCCCACCGGAACCAAAGATGGGAGTAGCGGGTCAGGAACTGCCGGGAACACAATGTACTCGGACAGATATGTTGACAGCAAGGACCGAGTTTACTCGGAAAAGGACATTCACCGAGAGGAAGTCTACTCGTCCTACGTCCAGTTCCAGCGTGGACCGCACGAATACTCGTACCCAGTCGTTCCAGATGCACAGAGCAAATACAATCCCACGTCCCTCATGTCAAACAGTACCTCTTTCAGTCAACAACCCAAGAAGCCGCTCACGCTCGACCCACTCAACCTGCCTGATCCGCCTTTGCTTCCAACCAAAACGACGGGTGGGAGCGTAAAAAAGAAAAGGTACTTACTAGAATTCTTTATAGTTTGATCTAAATTCAAAAACCTTAGGAGCTCAAAGATCAGAAATCAGAATCCGTGTAGCTATGACCATGCGTCGGAACTGTGATACATGTATGATAATAGAACCATTCAAAACTTAATTACTGCAGTATAAACTACTTCCTTATGATCGGCAAGTTTTGGTTCCGTTCTAAAATACTGATGAACTGCTTACTTAAGGGTATATGAAATGGAGCTATTTGTCGAGAATGGAACATCCGATCTTCGTGGTTGAAACAATTTTGGAAATCGGACGGAAAGTCTAAAGCACGATGTTATCTCGTTCTTTTAAAAATCGAATTCTAAATCAAGATGGCGGAAACATATTTCAAAGGCATAAGTTTTTTTTAAAGAAAAAGTGAATAACATCAATTATCCTATCTGAAGTTAGCATTTCAACGCCATTTCAACCTGATAAATCGCTTTCTCCTTTCCGGAGAAATAGAATTTATAGAAAAAGTGATGTTTTCGGTTTTTGAGACAAATCGGAAGAAGAATATAAGTTTTTGAGAGACTAGGTGCCGTTGCAGGTTGCAGAGAAGATCCAAGTTTATGAATTGTGGCAATTCAATTGTCCAGAAACATTTAAGGGTTAATGTAGTACGTCTCGATTGGCTAATGAAAAGGGCGTTGTTGTAGACAGATTTGAGGAAATATATATTCTGGAATTCTAACGCAGGTGTACAATAAAATTGCAAGTTAAATCAACTTTAGTTGTATTGCGCTTGGTGTGAATCATTACAAAACGGATTTCTCGTCATAAGGGTTGAATTAACTGTGATTTCGGTTTAGCACACACGTCATACTGAAGGATATGGTTTAATTTTGGTAAAGATGCTCTAATTCCTGGTTTCTGGTCAAACATTCCTGACTAGAGTGTGTTGTACATTTTTAATTTCTTCGTATTGCTGTTTGACAGGAGCTGTGGAAAGAAGCGGAGATGCAGAGACTGTCATGAAGTTTACAGTGAAGATTGTAATCCTCGGGGTTCCTGTGAATCGGGCCCAGATCCAGTTCGACGAGGAATTGACGCAATCTCCTGTATGGGTTGTGCACGCGGAATGCTCTATCACTGTGTCTCCGGCTCGGAAGGAGAAATGCCCCCACATCCCTGTGCTTTCCGACACAATCGCTGTACTCGACGCTGGATAGCCCTCTGTCTCCTTTCACTCATTCTACCATGTTTGTGCCTCTATCTTCCTCTATCTGGTAAGAATACTTTCACCTCAAAAACTCACTTTCATTTCTTACTTCTGAAATTATGAATAGGCAAATGTACAAGTCGTAACCTTACCGGGTATACATACATTGTACACCTTAGCTGATCCTTGCTACTTGCGATTGTGTGTGCTATTTGCTAATCCATTTGTTTTTAATGTTCTGAATTTGGGTGAACTTCCCATCAATAATTTACTAATAGCGATCTTGACTACAGAAGTTGTTTCGAAATATTTAGACCGTTGTAGCGGTGCGAAGGTTCCTTGTCCCAACCTGGCATCTAATTTGTTTCTTTTCTTGTCTTAGGTTGTCACCGAGCCGCCAAACGTTGTGCCCTCTGCGGAGCTCGACATCACCCTTCCTAGTCCACATATGATTAAGCAATTCAACTATGTAGTTTAATAATTTTACCTGCTATTTAATAACTCCTGTTAGATAAGAGAACGTTGGTCCAGCCTTCGGATCGGATTTTATGTGGAAGCAGCGGGAAGAACCAAGGGAAGACGCGGCTGTCAAGCTAACTCTATGGACACGTTTTAAGTGCAACTGTTTCGCATTCATTATTTTTTATTCAGACTATTGTTATTGGAATGAATTGTTTAACAAGCTCGTGGACAAGAGGGACACTAAATAGGTAGCTTTTTATTTTGTAATAATTTTCTCAATGTTTTCTATTTACCATAATGCTTTTTGGTTTGTATCGTAACGTGAGATTTTAGTGCAGCTCATAATTTATTTCAATATTGTAATCAGCAAGGTCTATGGATCGCAATATTCTACAAGGATGAAGGGATTTTGGTTTGGTATCTGGATTTGGTAGTTGCTATTACCTACTGATTGGGGTATTTTCGTAGCTAGAAGATGGTTCAGGATTTCAAATGAATTTTGGCTGCCTATTTTAAGTAAATTATATGTGGATGTACTGTATACTATTTTGTAAGGAAAGGAACCCCGTTCTCCCCCTAAACTTAGTGTTAATATTTAAAGCATTTCTTCGCATGTGACTTCGGTACTCTTTTTGAAAATTATTCAAAGAGTTCTTATTAGAACAACCAAGAAAAAAATTGCGAATGACTGCGCTCTAATTATTTTCTACAACATGAGACTGATACTTTCACTCCTACTGTTGAAAGGTCACCCAAGCATGGCATGACATTCTCAATTTATGGAAACGGCAAAAGGCAACTTTGGGTTTAATGTATTTATTATTGTTTTCACAAAATAATAAGATTTTAAGCAATCCAATCTTACTAAAGTCCAACCAACGCATTTATTTAAACTCAATCACTATGTGCAACTTATACTGCAAAGTACCCTATTGTGTTTTTATTTGTCTCCAATATATTTCAGTGTGTATCTTATGCAAGTTAGATGAGTGGGAGAATGTTTTTTTAAATAATGGCATTGAGGTTATAGTCTTTATCAAGCAATCAATAACTAAAACCTTTGACTTCATATCGACATTAAGTGAGGGGTTACTTGTTTAAGGGACGACAACCAAAACTCAAACCAAGAATTGGAATTCTCGTAGTATTACCAAATATGTAATACGTTCTCCACTAGCCAATGTAGGTTTCTGTCACTGATTTGCCACTTCTGTCGAGGGTTCCAATGTAATCATGTAATGTGTGAGTATACTATTTCTAACAATCAATTTGCAACAGGGAAGGTGCTAATACTACAACTTCAGTCCTATATCAAGTATAATTCAAGTTACCTAACATTATTGTATCGAGGATCAACACAATCCATTTACTAACTACACAACATACCTTCCAAGTTCATTTATATTAAATCTACTTATATTCGTTCTAAAATGAATCTCCAAATGCTGTGTGTTGAGTTGAGGTTGAGCCAATTGCATTTTGCAATAATACCATTGTATTTGTATGTAGTAGAAGAGTGACTGAATTGTCTCCGTGTCGACTCGGAAATTGACGCTGCGAAGGGAAAAGTAACTACTACTGTCTTATGTCATATAGTTTACTTATGTTTATTGAATAAGGACGTGGAGAGTGCATCGACAAGTTATTCAACAGAGTTTAAGATTATCTTGTTCCCGATTGAAAGAAAAACTTTTTTACAGAAAAATCTCTAAGTGTACAAAGCCAATTATGTATTTATCTAAAGTGGGAAAAGTGTGTTACTTTTGAGATGTCAAGAACAAAGTGGGAAATGTCAATTTCTTAAAATTAAATAGATTGTATGAGGTGCGAGGCAAATATTACAAATTACAGTACATTAAAAGTCAATTATTTTAATCAAAAATATATCTGAACTCGGAATTTTAATTGCATTGTATTGTTTTCTAATTTCTCTGCTGAAGTAAGAACTAATAGCCAAACTGCGAACTATTGTGAATTGATGAATTAAAGATTGATTAGTCAAAGTAAAAACGCATTTATGATATTTCCTATCAAATGGCATTAGGAAAGATGAGGCAGTATCACAGGAACACCATAATGTGTGCGCGGGTTGTAACTAGAGATGCCCCGAATAATAAAATTCTGCTATTCGGCAATGAAGTATTCGGCGGGCGGAATATTCGGCCAATGGCGGAAAAACTCATTATTCGGCGCCAAATATTCGGCTGGCCGAATATTTTTTACTTACTTAAAAATTAATGAATTTACATTGATAAAAGGTAAAAAATCCATTTTGCGGTTGGAAAATTCCTTGACGTCACTCGAACAACTATTCGGCGTCTGGCCGAATACCTGGGTAAGTATTCGGCCAATGGCGGAAAAACTCACTATTCGGGGCAGACGTGCGCAATGGGGGGGGGGGGGTCCAGGTGGGTCCAACACACCCCTGAGGTTCTCTCGGTAGCCGTGACCGCTCTGAGATTTTAGCGGTGGACCACCCTGGTGGCCGACACCCCTCTGAATCAGGGAATATTACTCAAAATCTCAAAAATCGTTTGCGCTTCGCGCAAGTTGTCGATTTGATATATTTTATAGTCCAATTTATATACAAACTTCTGACAAAATTTTCAATTTGAGAAAAGCTTTTCCCATGGAAAGCACTACTTTGTGCTGATTGCATTTTTTAAAGGCCCGTATTCTTCAACTCGCATCCATATTTCAATTTGCCAAATCGATAGCACATCTTACTAATTTCTATTTTCTAATAGACACTTGCGTTTATCTACGAGCTTCGCACATGTTCTGTATTCATTGATTAGAATTGTCAAATGCAATTCAGATAAGTCTGAATTTGTCCAACTATTGGAATATACTATATTAAATAAAAATAGAAGCTTTAGCAAATTGGAAGAAAAGGAAAGAAGAGGGAAAGGAAAAGAAGAAAAAAGGAGAAGGAAGGAGAGAAAGGGAAGAAATGAGGAGAAGGAAGAGGAGAAAGGGAAGAAAGGAGAAGGAAGATTGTTGAGAATGTGTTTCGAACTGCAGAAACGTGCGCTTTCGGCGAGCGCTTCGCGCTCGCCGGCTTGCATTTTTGGAATTTTAATCCAGCACCCCCCTGAGGTTCTCCACATTGCGCACGTCTGATTCGGGGCATCTCTATTGTGTAACTTTTAACTTCGACCCAACCGAAGTCGCATTTCGCCGTTGGATTGGAACTTAGAACTACCAAAATAATTGTTTTCATCGAATTCACAAATTTCTATTTATTTTTCATGATGAGAAGGCAATAATTGTAACAATAAAACATGCATTCTAAAAAAACTTAAAAATGAAGTAAAAAGAACGGAAAATGAAATACATGATATGATCCGCTACAAATATGTTTATCGTTAGATGCCGTTAGTATTTAATGGCGTTAAGACAATATTCAAGCAAGCCTAACCTAAGTTTCAAAGTACGACTGCACTTGTATCCGTTCTGTACTATACATACATTGAATGCCCTGAACAAGTTTACTCAGCTTATAAATAGGTATATACTTACCTAACTATATAGTTAGCTAATTGAAACATATGTAATTCAAATGTCTTTGTTCTTGTAGCTGGAGGCACTTCGGTTGGCGTAAATGTGGTTTGTAGGCTAGACCGTTGTTTGCAGGAACGGTTCTCTTGGTTTTGGCCCAGCACAGACACCAGTAATTGCAAGAACTTGTTCAATTACTTGTTTGTAAGCCCAGGAGTCCCCGTGAATCCTCTTACGCCTGATTCCGACGATATTCAATGCTTCGATCAGAACCACTTCCAGCTCAAACTTTACTTGCTTTCCAAACTCCGCACGGCACTTTCCAAGTATACGATATCTGGATTAAAGTAAAAACTAATTATCATTAATCATTACCTTCTTCACATGTGAACCCAACACTACCAAGCGATGCTTCGATGTGAAACACAATTTCGTCGGTTAGAGCTGAAGTCGAGCTGCCAACGTTTTATGCCGTGTTTAGCGCGGAAGATGCAAAGGTTTTGGAAAACTAGTCCATAGCTTACATAAACATTCCTCTATCTACATGATTGAGTAAAGGTTTTGGAAAACTAGTCCATAGCTTACATAAACATTCCTCTATCTACATGATTGAGTACAGCGACTACTCTTTCGCTATTTCGCAGAAGCGCCCAATTTACCGCATCAAACTTGTATAAACACTGTATTACATACGTTATGTACTGTACTAAGTATCATAAACATACCCTTTCTGTTCACATTCAATTCCAGCCTTAGCCAAGGCCGCCTTCAGCTCCGCGATTACGCAATCTATAAATACAGGAGGAATTAAATGCTTTAGACCAAAATGAATCCCATTATGACTATCCACATTTCGATAGAATAACAATAGGGATAGAATGTGATAGATGAATTAGAATGTATACCTGGATCACTGCTCTCAGTTGATGAGATGTTGAACGCTCCCTGTTTTACAAATGTACCAGTTAAAATTATGACCAAACCGAAGTTTTTATCCAAGCCGCTACTACATATATACTTCTTACTTTGTTTATATTGTAGTCAATAGTCCGCAACTTCTTTTTAGTTCCAGTTCGAGGGGTTAGCATAAGTCGAACTCGGTCCAATCCACGTTCAATACTTCCAAAAACGTTTCGTCGGGCCGGGCTTTGGAGTTGTTTTGAAGGAGTAGTTATATTTCTCCATCTGTTGAAAAATGAAAATGAACAGCAACGTCAAATATTTGATTTCACTGAGGTCCCATGGAAGAGTCAATCATTATTGACTGTCGTGTGAAGTGAGTTTACATCGAAGGTAACCTTCATTGTAATAATACATAGCTTTAGTTAAGTGAACGTAATATTTAATGAAATAATTTTTAAGTTCAAGTATAGTGTAGCGTGCATTACTTTTCCCTGCTTGGTGTTTTTGGACCTTCATTCAGACCGCTTTCAGCTGATCGAGCAGGAGAAAGACTGCTTATGAGAATCGCCGCAGGTGTAGTACCTAAACACGAAAATCGGATAAAAGTTCGCATTATTTGCTAACATTCTGTTTTAAGCTCTGGTAAGTAAACGAATTAAAATGTAACATACATTCAGGCATTCTGGCTTTTTTGGGAGTTGGAATACGGGGTTTGAGAAAGTCGCTACTGCTGTTCTCCTTTTCGACTTTTGGGCTCCCGAATGTTAATAGATTGAAGTCGTCCAGTCCACCTTCTAGAGAAGTGTGATAGGGTCGAATCGGAGAAATAGGATTCATCTGAGCGTCGACAGAGTCACAATCCGATAGCTCGGCATCCAAAGACTTCTGAATACGATTGCAAACTTGAGGTTGAACCTGAAAACAATGAAATCAGTTTTTCCTGTAGCATGCTGCGATTGCAACAATAAAGGTGAGAAGAACTTTAAAGTTAGGGTCCAGTAAACTCACCTTTTCAACACGTAAAGGCAATTGGCGAAACATTTGAACCCCGTAACGATTTTTCCGGTTGACAAGGACCAAGTAAGTTGAATTGTCATAGCTAGCATAATTCCATTGCGAAATCTTTGAATGAAGAGCTGGTAGCGGCACTCCCAAATGAAATGACATCTTTTGCAAAATGTCAGTTTCAAGAACAGGTTCGTACTACGCAAATCCATTGAAATTGAAAAAAATTCAATTAAATAAGAAACACAGGAGTAGGACTCGGATTTCATGCTTAAGAGAATTGATTCAATACCGGGTCAGAACTTGACTCGGGTAGCGGTTCCGCTTTTCCTTGTTGGCACCAGGTGTGTCTCAACAGCAAATCCACTGAGAGCCGAAATTCTGGATTTACTTGAAGCATACACCTCAAAATGCTCTTGGTACCTTCAGAGAGCCACTTCGGTTCTTCATAAACTCCAGCCTGGAATTGCGATTAAGTTTAAGTTACGATGAGGATTTTGCAATTTTACAATTTATAAAAGTAGTGGTACCTGAATTTTTCTATACAGAACTCCCAAATTAGGATCATCGAACGGAAGAAATCCATTTAGCAGAGCGTAGAGAAGGACACCCAAGGACCAGACGTCCGCCTGAGGTCCCATGTACCTCTCTCCTTTAACTAATTCGGGGGCAGCGTATGCTGGTGACCCACAACATGTTTCTAGCTGAACGTTAATTCCACCCTTTGGAGCAGCACAAAGGCCAAAGTCAATAAGTTTCACATTATTGCATTCGTCCAATAGGATATTCTCCTGTAATAGTAGAAAGTTAAATTACAGAACCATTAACCACTACATTGTTAAATATTCCGCTCAGAAATAATATACAATATTGCAAAATTGAAACCAATAAACCAAATAACTTACTGGCTTCAAATCTCGATGAGCAACTCCGCGATTATGGATGTACAACACAGCAGATGCGATTTGGCGAAAAAATCGTCTGGCCTCATTCTCTTCAAGTCTGTCCCTTTGAACTAAATGATACAATAGTTATGTTAATACACTTGATTCATTTTGTATGTCTATGGAAATTAAAGTACTCTGACACGTATTTCAGGAGCTAGTTCGGCAACGGGTGTTGTTGATTGTTGATGCATGCATTTATCATGCTTATATCATAGAATTATCAGTTTTAATATCAGTCAACAAGAATAGGCTTACCAATGTAGTCGAACAGCTCTCCTCCACGACAGTACTCCATAACCATAAAGATCTTCTGGTCAGTCTCCAGTACTTGATACAACTTACATATATGCGGATGGTTCAGGGTCTTTAGTGTCTCGATTTCGCGTGCTACTCTTGGCAGATCATCCTAAGTCACATGTCAATGTAGTCATTAATTGTCACGTCGTATAGTCGTAATTCAAGGACCAATGCCGGCCAAGACAAGACACAGATTTAAAAAGCCATACTTGTGCTGCTACAAAATATTAATCTCATGTCACTCAACTCAACACCTTCAGCTTTGTGACGGAATTCAATTCAATTGTTAAATATAATTTACCCCGAGAGAGAGTTTGTCCAAAATTTTGATGGCTACACGCTCTCCTGTGGCCAAATGGGTCGCCCTCTTCACTTTTGCAAATCCACCTCTTCCGATAGTCTCTCCCACGTCATACTGCCGCTCCAGAATTTCGTATAATTCGCGTTCACGCATTATCCCCTCGATCACACAAAAACACAACAAGTTACAGGAATACCGCTCTTTATCCCAGATCCAGATGCAACTGCTGACTGGTGACTGACGTCGAAAATAGATACCGACTGCAGTGCCACCGCCGATTTACAAAACTGACTGTCGATGTCGACTGCTTTTAACCTGCCAGCAGCCAGCTTTCACACCCAACACCTGTTGCGAACTTGAAAGGATTAGGTAAGTAATCCTATGGGGTGGGTTTGAGTGAGGTACCCTACAAAATCTAATGCTATTGAATGTCGTAAGTGCCTAGCCTATGACCCAAAGAAAGTCGGGATCGGTCGGGGGTGGCAATGGCAAAGTAGCTAGTTGGTAGTACTTAACTTACTAGTTGCTCGCTTTCGATTATGATTTATAATCGGTGATGATGATGTAATCGGTATTGTTGTATTGCTATTGGGGATGAAAGAAACTCGTCACAAACTTACCTCAAATTATACGAGAACAAATTGATCACGAATCACTAACAACCACAGGAACAACAGAGCCAAGAGCCAGTTCACAGTTTGTTGAAGAAATTGTTTACAACATCAGCAAAATCCAGAATCCAATTTGGGTTTGCCCTTAATTTTGATCAGCGTAAGATTCTTCAATTCAATCAGTGTAGTTGGTCAATTCAGTAGAGAAGAGAAGAGCACGAATCAAATTACAAATTAACGAGACAAGTCTTTCTTTTGTGTTTCACTCAAGTGTCAAATGATTATTCTTTCGACCCTGTCTGTCTGTGCTAATGTTGGGTTTTGTTGTGTTGGTTCCGATATCCGATCTTCTTCCCTCCATTTTCAAACTTTGATGTATTCATGCATTGTATATCAATGTTTCTCTTTCAACGCTTTCAATGGGATACACGATACATACCATCCATCGCTTCATCATCATCGCCGCGTGCGTTGCGTATCCGGCCGGATCGCACGCTAAATCGCTACCCAACAACTCGCAATCAAAATCTAACTACGGTTGTATTGTTGTATGTATGTATAACGTGTGTATATTTGTAATAAAAGAGTTTCAAGCTACTAACCCGAATGAGATATTTAAGAAGCAGAGTATTCGACAACTGAAATCTATATCTTGAATCGTGATTAAAAGCAATACAAGTTTAAATAGAACAAATTACGTAAAAAATTATAGTCTTACGTTACGTTTCTGGTTATTTGGTTTTTGATGAGCTGGAATTTGCTCTTTTAATTTTCATTTAACTTGAAATATTTATTTCGCTCTTAACTTTTAAATTTTACGAATAAAACTTCATACAGTACTTGGCAATTGATATCTGATAACTGAACAAGTTAAAAAAAAGGCCTAGTATTTACCCTGAAACCTCATGTGCAATTGCACTTCCGGTTAAATTAGTTAGTACTCCTAATTTAACGGGACTTTTCAACTAGCGGTCTGATAGTAATTAACCTGAAACCAAACATTATTCATCAATCAAATTGAAATATTCCGAACTAAATACATTTCAGAAATGACTTATGAAAAGAATGGAAATGTGATTACAATATTAGGTACTCGGATCGCATACTGTACCAAAGTTTTTTTCTCGGTAGTATGCGATCCACTGGATCACGCCGGTAATTTATGTAATGTAGTATATATAATGAACGTTCTAGAAAGGTAAAATTGGAAACAACCAGTAGTTGTACGCAAATTGAAAATAATATATGCGAAATCCAGAATACCACAAGTAGTTGAGTGGTGGAATTTAGGCATAATTAGGTATGGAATACAGATTTTCAGATACAGGGATTACAATTTTAGCTTCATTCTGATTTCCTATAAATTAATCGCGCCTATGTCGTAGCACATAATATGTTTTCATAATATACCGATAGTACTAAAACTTTTTTAATTGAAGCGAAATGGCATATAGTATTTTCTTAATTCGGATGACAAACACTGTTTGTCGAAAAACAATAGTAAAGCAGATACGAATTTAGAAATCAGTTTGAAATAAGTAAATTCCCCTGCTAAAAACCTAACAATATAACCATAACGTAATTTTAATTATTTTAAATTGACATTTTAATTGTGTTCGCAATTCGCTTAATGCAGATGTGGTCGCCCTGCACTTACATTTCATTTACATTAAATATTTGCAATCAGTGTACAGTTTAATATACTCGGGTAAATTTTTTTGTTTTCATTGAATATTACGTGAGATTAAAATTTTTAACAAAAGAATAAATACTTTATGCAAAATACGAATAATCATGATGATTTTGAGATGTTCTTTATCAGACGTTTGATTTGATAGCGTGGGGCAAAGGATTACTGATTCCTTGTGTCAGTCTTCTTTGTGCGCGAGCGAGCAGGAGACGGACAACTCAGCAAAGGCTCGAAATCTTAACATTCAAAAAGGTTCAATAAAAATTCCACTGATTTGCTCTGATTCCAGAAGACACACACACGACAAAGCAGCAGCAGGCAAGGGAAATGAATGAAGACAGAAGACAGAAAAAGAAGTGAAATGAGATTCTTAAAAATTTAATTATCATTAAATCGACATTCCCACTACCAATTACAAAACGACACAAGACACAACGGTTAACAACGGTACACAATATATTCAAAATTATCATATTTTTTCCTCTCATGTTCTAGAATATACTTATATTATAGGGATTTTCATTTCTTTCGTGTAGTGCTGTTGGCTGTCAGCTGTGACGTAACGACAGATAATGGATGAGTGAATGATGCGTAAGCAAAATGATTGCCGTCGTAAATACAATTAATTACACTATAATACACCATACGGATCGGATCACTACATTCACAATTCAAATTCACTCCGATTAAAAATCACGCAATACGGAACGGAACAGTTATAAACGTGTAAATTCGCTCGTCACTCGCTGACAATTGAAATTAAGAGTAAGTCATATAATATGATTCATTACATTACTATTTGTTTTCTCTTATATATATTTTGCAGTTTCCGTCCGTCTGTCCGTTGTTCGCAAGTGATACAGGGTCAGTTTAGGTGTCAAAACTTCGGTACTGATTCAGTTCAGATAATACAGTTTATAGTTGATCCTGATCGGACATAAATCACAACTATACAATACAATCCGTACGATGTCGTGTCGCTACAAATACAAATATTCCCCGATTTGTTTCCACAGGCGAGAATTTCGCAGCTGGAGGAAGGTGGTAGAAGTATGACGGTTGGTGATACCATCCTTCAAGATACCAAGGAACCCAAGGTATCGGATTCAGGACAACCTCTTGGTGTAGGAATTCATCAATCAATCCCCGATGTACGACCGAGCAGTAGAGCAGGTCCTGACCCTGTACCTACAAAGCGTTCTACGCCCAGAAATGAGGTTGTTACTAACCCAATCTAAACCATCGACTTCTTCGTTCAGCTAATTAAACTCATGCAGTTTTTTGTTTTGGATTTTCAGTCCCTTCTGAATTTCTTGAAAGCGGAACTAACGAGAGGCTATAGTTTAGAATTGGATGAAGAACGACTTGCTGCTAGAAGAGAGAAGGTTTGCACTAAATAGAATGAAATTACAATTTTATATTATAGACGTCATAGTACTATGTTAAAGTGGAACTCTTTAGTTCGTATTCAAGGAAGTTTATATTATTTTGAAAGGTATACACCTTCATCAAAGTTCCGGGAGAGTTGGAGAGACTGATGGGCTACGGATTTTTTCAATGTGCAGATGCCTTTTTGTTTGTATTCACATTTCTACCATTGAGATGTCTAATTGCTTTCTCGAAGTCTGTCCTAAAAATATGCCAAAGTTTGCTGAAAAATAGGCTAACGATGAGGTGAGATCATGCATATGCCTCAATAATGCCTGTCCATTCCTATCAGCTTGTTCGAGTGTATTCAAGTTTAATAACAATGACGTGTTGGTTGTACTGTATAGTGGGATTAAAGGTTCCTTGAAGCCAGCTGACAAATGTGATCTTTTGAAATTCTTCATACTTTGCACTTGTGTCTACTTTTTCTCCTATATTGACACTTCAGTCATTTATCACGTAATCAAGAGCCAATCGGTGATCAAGCTCTATATTTTCTTCAACATGCTAGAAGTTGGTGACAAACTTTTTGCCTCGTTTGTTCAAGACACTTTAGGTGAGGTTGATTTTTCAAATTGAGCAACATTGCTTCCCAGCAACGGTCGCATTTAACCACACTGTTCACGTAAAACGAGACTCTCTTTGACTTAAATTTCTTTCAGATGCGTTGTTCCTTACTGCAACAGAAGTATCAGAAAAGAAGAGCCGTATGGGAACTACTGCCCATACGCTGTTAGCTGTTCTGAGCGTCTTTGGTCATGCCGGCGTTCTGCTACTTCAAGGAACAACGCTTAGTGTTGCAATAAATGCCAGCAACCGGGCCCTACTAACTGTAATGATGTCGAACAATTTTGTGGAATTAAAAGGAGCTGTTTTTAAGAAGTTCGACAAAATCAACTTGTTCCAGGTGCCCTTACTCATTCCCTAGTTCGAGAATATTTTTCTATTTGCTCTTTCACATACTAATTTTTGGATTTAATGAATATTAGATTTCGTGTAGTGACGTACGAGAACGATTTCATCTCTCCGTTCTTTTGTTGATTGTGTCCATTCAAACGATGAGGGAGTACTCGTGGGAAGAGTCAAGATTCTGGATCTTGTTTCCGGATTGCCTCATGGTTATGCTAGCTGAAGTCGGGGTGGATTGGCTGAAGCATGCGTTCATCACACGATTCAACGAAATTCACCCCGAGGTATTCTTCGTTTGTTTTACAAATAATTCTTCCAAGCTCTTTTAAACTTCCTTGTAATTTTGGATGTACAGGTCTATCGAGAATATACACTGAGCATGGCGTACGATTTGGTGCAAACTAAGCAGCGACGGGCATTTTCAGATCATTCAGACATGGTTGGGCGTCGACTGGGATTTGTTCCATTACCTTTGGCTGTAGTTCTTGCAAGGGTTATTAGACCTTCTCTTAAAGGAATGACTGCATCTAACCTGATACTAATTTTGGTGGGCTACATTGGACTTGCAACTTTTCGTCTTCTGAATAGTATTATTCTTTTGGGTAAATATATTTTATCGTAACATGAATTTTTGAACGACTATGGGCGTCTTGACCTTGACCTGTTGCAATATTTGCATCCTGGTTCCCTAATTTACCCCGTTTCCTTCTAGGAAAAGCATGTGACCTTATTGACCATCACAGCCACAAAACATCTCCTCAGCATACACAAGCACCAACTGAATATTCTGCAACGAAAACCGTTCAAGAACTGCAAGAAGAGAGCCTCCTTCGTTTTCGTAATGCAGCTAGTCAACCAGCGACCAGAACTCCTTCACCAAGCCGTGGAAACCAGTACGGTGGGGCCAGTGATCTCGACCTGAGAGATCGAATCAGTGAAAATCTCTTACAACGTAGTGAAGAGACTCCAAGGACAAGCAGTTTCCCAACGAGAATTAAACGAAAGGGAGATGCCAAAGTTGGGTTCCGCTCATATAGTGCATCACATACCCCCCGACCTAGTATTGTTAGTGAAACCAGTGGTCTACCAAGTCTGGGTGAAGCTCCTGACCTGCCCAGTGCAAGTACCGCTCTTCTGATGGCCAATAGTGCAGTTAGTATACTAAGTGTTAATTTAAACGAAGAAATGTTGAGAGCGAACGCAAAGAGTGACAAATCCACGTGTTCGGGAGACGGAAATCAGCAAGTGGCTAAAGACGCCGCAGAAGATTTAGCAACATCAAACCGCCATGCCAGGAAACATTCTCTAGGCAGCAATGTTGAGCGTGAGTTTTCGTTTCAATCCACAACGGCTGATGAAGAAGACAAGGAGAATTGCAGATTCGAACCCTTTGACCCACCAGAAAGTGAACGAGGAATTGCCGGTAGAATTAGCAGAGAAGGCTTCACTGATGTTGATATGGACGAAACATTAGTACCTCCGTCGGAAGATGAAACTGCGGTAGAAAGTGTAGGTGCTGCCGTTGAGGCAGTCGGTGAAACAGAAGCAGTTACCAAGAAGCCTAAGAAGAAGGGACTAGCATGGCTCCTACAACTCTGATTATCCCATTAGTTTTGCGGTGTGTAGCATCTAGTATCCACTTTTCGTAACATGACAGTTTACCACTACCGTACCATGTCACATTTTCTACAATATATTAAAAGCGAAAATTTTAGTTTAATATTACCGCTTCTCACTGGTGTAAGAACCTGTATCTTGTATATAGAGAAATAAATATTATTTTCTATATAAAATTAATTCACTTACTTTGCGCGTGTTAACTTAAGTTGTACTGATTCGAAATTGAGAATATATATTGACCTACGAAGCAACAACGATGAATCATCCTGCGTGTTTTGCCCACAGCGTTTCGGAAAACCGCCGCTCCAGGTTCGCCGATATGCTTGTGTAAGCGGGCAATATTGTGGAAGTTAACGTTTACGTGACCAACCGAAGTGTTCACTATACAGTGGTATTGGTTCTATTGAATCCCGTAACGGGATGTATAACAACGTATTTTTATTAGCACTTTATAAGTATCGTAAAAACCTCACTGAAAAATTGCTAAATTATTTAAAGTGACGTGTCAAAAAGGAATAAAGCTGTATTTTTTTCTTACGAAATAATTTAAGCTGTTACATCACATTTCATTAGAACGTACTATTTAGGTAAGTAATAGAGCTTTCGTGTTCGCCTAGCTTTGACTCATTCAGTGATAGTGATAGATAAATCTGATCAGAAACAAAATGACCCCACTTTAATGAAAATGATAAAAAAGTACACACATCGGTTTTGGCTGTTGGCTCGGCTCGGCATTCGGCACTCGTAATCGTAATTCGTAATCATTATCAGGCAGCAGCAGCTTCAGTTAGAAGAAATATAGACAATATCTTCTAGCCTACCTATTCCATTCATCATTTTAATCAACTGAGTGGCATGTGGCATCCTATAGTTACACATGTTTCGCAGTACCTACGTCCAACGTACAGACGCACCAAGCACGACGCGACACGCGACGCACGCTAAAGCGGATTAAATTTAGCTCGTCACAGGATTCAGAATAATAAACAACAGGTGAGAGGCGAGTTTAAAAAAACTAAAAAAATAATGAAATACCACTTGTGTTGTAATTTACATTTAACAATTAGAAATTTAATTTATCCGAGCCAATATTGGATTGATAATAATTGATCTCTATTGCAACTGAAATTGAAAGGATACTCAAAAAATTGCAGTTTCAAAATTTTAATAAAACTGCATAACGGACGAACAGACAGTAAAACTACAACGTCTTTTTACCGTATTGTGTGTGTCTTGAGTTTTAAATGCAGTGAAATTACAACGCTTATTTTTTTGCTTCATTCTGAAACAAGAAGGTGAGGAAGAGCGGAGGTTTTTGTTTTCATGCAAACGCGGCCTTTTCAAACTGCTGTACAAGTGCAGTAATTCCAAATTCCAATCGAAATTCATATGTGTATCAAGGTACATTGGCTTTTTCTACATACATAGCTCCGATAGCTCCAAATGAATTTTAGTATTTTATGTAAGTTAATTCCACAACCACCACGCACCACCGCACCATAATAATACCACCAGCAGCATTCACCCGCACAATACACCTATGTACATCACCATATATGGCCGTGAGGTTTGCTACAAAATTTTCTAACAACTTTCTTATCAATTTCCAACCTGCGGTTGTTTAATATCTAATTTGCATACATGGAAAATCTGCCACTGACAAAAAACCTTCTCCTAAGGAATCGCTAACCTTCTCCTAACTTTCCGTGC
>JAQFYU010000525.1:0-21165 GCA_034694905.1 Ceratophysella granulata | reverse complement strand
TACGACGACAAACTGGCGCCGACTAAAAGTCGGCGTCAGAATTTTAGGAGTTGAGGTTTTTCGAGCGACAACTGGCGAGGCTGGTGTGGCATAGGTCGGCGCCAGTTTGGCGCCGAATAGTTGGCGCCGACTCTGGTGTGGCTGGCGCTTTACAATTTACACAATTTCAAATATACTCAGTCCTTGTCGATAATTTCCGAATGTTACACAATTCCACAAAACATGTAGTAAAATATCTGTTTAACTTGAGGTGAATGATCATACCCACAGTTCTTCCCAATCGATCGTATGGCTTCGCGTCAAATGGAAGCATAAAGTTCCTCGGAATCCTGTTTTTTGGGTAAGACTTCACCAGAATTGATTTCTTGAATTCTGGTTCCACAACAATCACCCTTTTTCGTTTAAGACGCTCGTACAAGTCTTTTTCCAGGGACTTCGGATGCTATGTGCACAAACATACAATCAGTCGATTCATTTATAAGGCACTAAAAATTCTGAATTCTGTACTGTAATTGTCGCAGTATTTAAAACAAAATTGAAATATTCCGATATGAATTGAATATAATTTGCCCAGTCTTGGAATTCAATAATTCAAAGTACACGATATTCCCTGGCCTTCAACCAAGACACATTTCGTGACCATCTCACCTTGGAGGAGTAGCTGAAGTTCCTTAGGAAGAAGTCCTGGATTTTCCGTATGTTTGACCAGTCGGGAATTCCCCAAACACCGCCACCACCCCCGGGGGTGTACGTGTGCTCTCCAGGTTTCCTGTCTGGAACCCCCTTCCCTTCTTTAGCCGCTTTCTCAATCTCTTGCTTCCGCTTGAAGTAGTTGGACAAGTGCGTCCGCAGTGCCTCCCGGTGTTCTTTCTCTTCCTCCGTCGTCGGCATCGGTTCATCTTGACGGGCTCGTCTGAGAGCCAAACTCGGATCCTCACTTTCTCGCCAGCGATGGTCAATCTGGGGTCAAAGTAATTATGAACGAATGTGCTTTAAAAGGATTTGGGGGCTTTGACCACGATGATTCAATTTTGTATTTTGGGTTCACTTAACTTTATTATAGATATTACTACGTACCTTGGAAACAATTGAATATTTCGGGGCGAGAATGATTTTAAGTTCCTTCTTGATCTTTCTTTTCCTTTCCTTCTCCAAGTTCAGAGTGCCAAACTGAGCCATAGGGGATTGGGATGTAGCCCTTGACCTCGGGTTTTCGGCCATTTTGAAGCGTGACGTGAGGGCTTTTTGGATGACTTACTATCCTTATTACTATGCGATGTACGGTATATATGAATGTGATGCCTTTCTTACCTTAGCCAACTAAGCATAAGAAGGAAGACGAACACAGACACACACGGTCTAATACAGAAATATTTTAGGTTGAACTCGGTTTAAAGAAATACCGCTAATGCGATTATAAAAATAGTTTCTCGCTTGGTGCGTGTTTACGATTTACGACTTAGATTTATTCTAACGTCTACGTTAGATAACTAAAGTAGAAGTGAAATTGAAATTTGAAAGAGAAGTTGAGTCGCCGAGTTGAATATAAATAATTTGCAAGCCAAACATTGTTTGTTGATGTTCATTGTTACTATTGAATTTAGTGGTTTCCATGGCAGATAGCTGCATAATTAATCACGTCTACTTTCATCGCACGCTGTCTACTCAATTCTGATAGTAGTTTCATATCTTTGTTTCGGGAATATTATATCTTATATCCCGGTTATGATGATCTGTCCTGTCGATCTACCAAACGTATGTGTGCTCAGACTCATATCTTAACCTAATCCCAGCATATGTGCATATGTCACCTAGAATCCGCAGAGCGCAGCTTTTCTTTGAGCAATACTGACCCCAAATGATTTCAATTTTAGTGTCCCTGCTGTCCTTTGAATTTAATTAAAGCAAGTAAGGTTTATCGAAGGTCAGTGTTAGTGACCTCAATGCCCCCGACCAATGGACATCCTCATTAGATTTCTGATTGTCGTGCTGTATGTTACGGCAAGCTGTTGATTCCAGCATATTGTATGGTTTGAAGGCGATGACGGTGTTGTATTTTTGGTTGAGTGTCTTAGAAGTTAGCATGTGCAAACTATTATACATATATACATATTATACTACATATATTATATTATACAGATTTAATTGTAGCGTTGCATGTCAAATCACACTGTATTTTCTATCATTTTATAGGCTTTGCTATAAATATTTGCCTGTGTATTTTATGTTTTGGTTTCTATCTAGCAACTCAATTAAATCTTATTAAGCATTGAAATTGGCTCAGGTTATACTATGCGTAATCATAAGTTCTAGGTTAATGTTGACTTGACGTCCTGGATTATTGGGGTAACCTTAACTTCATTATTTTACCAGCAGGCTTTTTCCTGTCAAAATATTCCCATTTTGTGCTTACTAGTAAAGTTTATTTAACGGACAAGCAACTGTAACCTGTAACACTGCTCTATTATATACTGCATAGCTACACACATCTGTCACAGATACATACATATAATTCGAAGGCTTTCCTCGCACCTATCTCCCACATATAAATACAATATATTATACAGCTACAGCTATGATGAATGATCATCTTGTCCATGTCCATAAGACATCCTCAAATCTCCTATCCTACATAAATACTTTCTAGTATTATAATTATTACTAAGTATTCTGTATGTAGTTTACATACTATACACATGTATGTGGACGTGGACTGGAAGAACTGATAAACGAAACGTATTAAACTTGGGTTCACTCCAGATTTAGTGACTGAGTTTTGTGTTGCGCATTTAATTAATGTTTCAAGATTCTCGTTTGGTTCCTACCCGACTGGAAGTTGGATCAGAAAATTCTAATAATCCAACACTCCGATCCCGATCTTCTACCGTTCTTCGACTTCAAGTAATTTCCAAACATCTGAAGCCACCTGTTGTCGTAAGTATCCACTTTGTTGAAAGATTGAACAAGGTGGATTCATTAATATTAAAAGTCAACGTAATATTTGAAATTATGCGCACTGAACGTTAGCGTTAGGGTAAAGTGACTCAGCAGCAGCGGCATAACACGCGACGTATGACGTATCCATAGTGTCTGAAACCAAAAGCTAGGTAGGCAGAAAAACGGATTTAAATTGTACCTGAAAAGTTCAAAGGTCCAAATAAGAATCAACGCAAAATAACAATAGCTTGCATTGAAAATTGCAATGAGTACATCGTAGAATATCGTCGTAGTAAAAAACCTGAGTAAATTACAGTGCTAATCAAAAATATCGCTCTCTGCAGAGGTTTAATATAACCATGGCTTCAAATCCCACCGAAGCCAAGTTGTGAATATACTTGTTGTTTTACGATTTTTTCAATCCGATGTTTTTGCGTAAATAGGAAATAGGATTTGATTCATACCATAGAACCAACCTCAGGTTGTGCTATAGATAAATCATTGTGAAGCTGACTTTTTGGGAAAAAATAGTCAGTTATCATATAATTGCATTTATTCTGTGCTATTTGGCCATTTGAGCAAGCTTCGTTTTGATCTTTTCTTTTAGTTTTGATCTGACAATACTTTTTTTTTAATTTTTTACGCTTAACATCTGGCAAAAGTATTAAGAAGTTTGACAGTATTGGATTAATTGTTTGGCGCTGCTTTATTAATAAACCTTTAGTTTCTGCTTTAGCTGCACAAGGTGGACTTGATATTTACTGACAAGTGGCAAATGAAAGAAAACTAGTTCATAAAACTGAATTATGGTTCCTACTTGCGATCCTTAGTTATCCGAATTTGGCCAGTTAACACAAAACGTAAAACTTCTTCCAGCAAAAATGTATCAGCGTCCATCCAACGTCCAACTTGATATACCTATTCGTTCTCGGTGAAGTAGTTGAACGAATTTAATTCTAAGAAGCATCCGGCTTCGAATTGTCTTGCAACGATTACTCCACTCCATCTTGAGATGAAAAACTTGATGTTCGTATTTGAAATGCGAATCGATACCCAAACCAAGAAGGTACTCGTAGCAATAATGATATGTTTACAAAAATTATAAGAACAGAATGCAAGATGTTCTTGTCATTTGTCATGCCGCGATGCCGCACGCGCGTCACTCGCATTCCCAAACCCATCCATCAAGTCCATATTAAATGAGCTTAGACAGGGTTTCAATTCTAAATTCTTGGAGATTGACAGGATATATTAATTGCAAAAAAAACTTCTGAACGGAGTTGAATGGAAGATGTTGACTAATCAAATATTCAAGAAAAAATGCCATCCAAATGTAAAAAGCTGTGAACGGCTGGATGGTGCCGTGTTTTGGGCAAGAATGGGCAACGCAAAATGCAAGCACGCTTTAATTTACGCTGAATATAACATTCAAAATTCAAAATTCATTACAGTTTAGTGTAACTACACATGAAATTAATTTTTTGAAGGCTGAACATCTAAAAACAAAAGCAACATTAAGTCCACAAACTACATGCTCAATTTATTTTCATTGTTCAAGATGCATGGGCTCCACGCTTGAGTGGAATCCCATGCCCTATGGCTAATCACAAAATTTAAAGAACGATAAAAAAACACTTGGTATTAGTGTAATTAATAACTTGAAGTCACGTCATAATTAGTGGCTTCACGCAAGCCTGCCTCAATTAGGTACACGTTACACCGCGTACCTCTCAAACTCTCGAATCAGATAGCTGTGTACAGGTAACTTGTAAAACATTCTGGAGGAATGTGATGTGTCATTCAGCTTGAGCCGTCGTCACGACAGGTAAACCAATCTCATCAAACGTAATTAACTCTGGACCATTTTTTGTGTTCCAAATCTAAAGATACGTCATGGCTTCGTGACGCAGGACGGGAAGCGTCATTACTTCTTCAGAAACAATCCTAAAAAGTTGTGCGGCTTTAGAACACAGACTTGATTGATTAAGTCTGAGTGCACTTACGCCTAGGACTTTTTAATTGTCGCTCAAAGGATTGAAATATGCTGGATTCCTAAAACTAGATATGAACGCATCGTAGTGCAAACGATGAGGTTGGCTCGAATCTCTATTGATTGAATGAACACGAATATCCGTATTGATTGAAAAACAGGCATGATGCATGATTAATCAAATATTCGTGTTGATTAAAAAATAATTTATCGATAAGCCGTATAATTAGGAATACACTAATTGGGATGATTCCATGCTAAACCTTGACCCTGTAGCAGTAGCAAATATACATAATTACTGTCATGGTTCAAAAGTGAAAATCATGCTCAACAGTTGGACCTCGGTTCTTGCAATTTGCACTATTGAATTGATCCAAGATTTCTTAGGAAAAAAATGCAAACATTTTCAGAAGCAAAAAAAACTACCTTTGGTTTCGTTGTTTGTATTTCTATTATTGGTTTTGTCAATTACTGTTCAGCCCGGATTGACTCCGCTCATGTGCGTCATTTGGGTGGAAGACGTGCTATTTATAGACTGGGCTTGAGATAGAAATAAAAACCCGGAGATGTGATCCATTATGTAATGTAATGTAAGACGATGTGACTTAACGTGCTGATTAGCCTAGCAGGATAAGTGCCTGGAGGAATGATGCAGAAGGAAATTGCAGAGTACAGAGAACTCTTTGACATGACAAGCCTCGTCATCTTCAAACTTAGTGTCTACTGAGCCAAATATAATGCAAAATTTAAATCGATAACTCCTTCACTTTCAACCAACTCTCAAGTATCTTGCCCTGTCATCACATTATTCTACCTTCGTCTAAATCTCTAAACGAAAACGGAGTAAAAAAATGAGAAGCCGATCACCGGTTGCTCGCCACCGCAAAGATTTCTTGGAACAAAACACTTGCATTAATTTCATTTATTGCACAATACCGTAGCTACAATATGCTATTTCGGGTTTTGTTTTTGAAAATTCTTAAGGGTGTGTTAAGGCTTTGAATTTCGCGGTGTGCTGGCGTGGGTCAAGGCCAATGTAAATACCCATTGGCGTCGGGCGATCGGGTAAACCAACTGACAAAAAGCAGTGGTTGAGAGTTCATTTGATAATGTAAGATTGATATGTAGTACCAGCAGCCCTTGTTGTTGGTTGAAATTGGTTGCTATCTTACTGGTGAACCACCAAAACGTCATGTTACCTCAATAACCAATCCGAAAAACGTTACGAGATGGCGTGTCGATCATGTTCTTGGTTAATTTGGTTGAGCCAAAAAGTGTTCAGAGTTTTTTGCCCAAACATGCTTTACTTACCTAAAATATTCGCAGCTTTAGCAGTATTTTAACTAGGTTCACATTGTTTCAGTTTCAGGTGTCAATGTCAAATATCTAGCCCACGTTACTACGGGTGCTCACTATTTCAAAACATATACACCGGAAGCTATCCTTGTCTAACACAAAGTTTAGTACCTAATTCAAGGTTCAATTAAACATGATCGAACGAAAACACGTAAATATATATACTAATTTGAAGGGGCATATTCAGAAAATACTGAACAGACGGACACAATTGTGATTTATATGAATTTTAGGAACACACAAACTACGAAAGAATATTTCCATTTTTTATTTGGCTGAATTCGATTCTATGTAGTATTATGGTAAGATGGTGGCCTCACGCTATTTGATTACCACAATTAAGTTCATCCTTGCTCGCGCAACATTATTATGTATACAATGTTTGACTCTTCAAATGTTTTTTTGTTATTGAGGTAGTGTAAAACTTTAACTTGTTCCTTTTCCTCAGCTTGTTCTGGTTCTAATTTCTAAAAAATTAGATCCTAGAGACTCTCCAGCTTCCAACCAATTATCTGCAAGCTAAGTAATTCCAGAAGACTTAATATGAAGTCTCACCGCATGCACATCAACCACAAAATCTGAAAAGTTGAGCATAGCTTGCTTACACCACAAAGTAAAGTGACTAACTTCTACTATTTTGTTAAGTTGAAGACATTTTAATTGTACCGTCAAATAGGCTAGGTTATGCAAGGTTTTACCCTGAACTAAGTTAATCTGCTGTCAACCAAAATAGATGGCCAACTAAGTTAATTTGGCGCTGAGAATCCTATTATTTTGCGGTGAGTCATTGGCGTTCCAGAACTCTGCAGAACCCACAACCCACTGAGAATTAAAGATAGCGAACATCCGCATAATCTAATATTAATGAATTCGACTAAAAACATTAGTCAATTAAGTACTTAATCAGATATCAGATACCCAGCCCGGCGTTCAAACCGGAATTATTTGGAACATCGTGGCGCTATGGCCAAACACACTAATTGATTTGTACACAACAGGAGGCTGATAGAGCCTATCACCAATTGATAATCCCTTCTGGTGTACAAAGTTATGATTTGACGAATGAACAATGCAAATGTACTTTTACTATCAGTCAGCATTGTAGGGTAGGCCCCATTACTAATACATGTGAATTAGCTTTCGGTTTATGTGTCGCTTTCTGTACATGGGTACTGGGTACATGGGACATACATAATACATAAACAGTTTATACAAATAGGTATACAAATGCCTATAATGATTCCAATAAATTGTGATTGAGTGATAGTGTATGAATGATCGATCGAACGGAAGTTCCATTCCTCGTCACATCACATCACACACGTTTTCCAAATAGACGCTACTCGAAAGCTTCACTACTTGAATAGACTTCATAATTATTGGCGTCTTAACAAATTCAGAAGGAACGCCAAACTTGATGCTGAACTGAGTTCTTCAAAGTTTGTTTTGTGTTCTGTTGAGTGCAGGAACTGGTTATTTCATATCAGCTCGTACATTCAACTTTATCTTGTCCAGTTCCACTTCCACATTTACTGCCTCAACACAAAACACAATTGCCCAATTTGAGAAAGTCTCCTGTCCTGAGCCCAGTTCATCCTCCGCCTTGGGATCGGGAGCATGTTCGCTTACACGTTGAGTTTAATTGTATTAGCCATAATTGGATTTGTAAATAGATCACACCATGCGGCAATTCACGAAAATGTAAGTTCAGAGAGTTGAAACTCAGATCAGCTTCAGTCAGGAAATTTTAAATTCACCATTAGACAAGTTTACGAAGTTTGAGTCCGAAGTTTACTGCTATTGCTTTAAACTTTTGTGTTTTAAGTTTATTAACTTTTTGTATTATTTTTGCAGAAAATGTTTAATAATAATCCATTGACATCTCATATTCTGGACACGGCTCGAGGAGTTCCTGCTGCCGGACTAAAGTCAACACTTTTTAAATTAGGAAGTGACAACAACTGGACTCAACTGATGCAAAGGTAAACCGGAAATTCAAACTTTTCTTGTGTGACTGATTGGCATTTTTGGGGAACTATCAATGGATTTACGAGGGTTTCTTTGTGTTCGGATTGGTTTTTGAATTGATTACATCCATCAAAGCTATTGATTTCGAGAAATGAATGTACGCACCGAAATATTTGGGACAAATACATTTGCATCTACATACTTTCTACGTCACGATCAGTTAAAATTCACTTTAGAAAAGGGATGAAAGACGTATTTCGACACCGATATGCAGAATCTAATCAAACGAAAAATATATTCTGGGTAGCGGGACGTTATTTTTCGCAAGTACACTGTACTAATTTCCTAGTCAAGTTTATGAAACATCACCGACCGTCGAGGCGTAAAATCAATCGTTCATTAATTGTCAATACATAAGCTGCTATCCTGGCTTGTGCTTGCGAATTGCGAAGTAGAAAATTTGTTATTCAATTCGTGACGTACCTTGCCTAATTGGTCAAAATATTCTACAGTAAAAAGTTATGAGATTTTCAAATGACGAAATCCAAAATTCAGTGAAATCTTTGATCATGTTGGTCAATAAAGTATAAATACATAATTATTTAGAAATTTGGATAAAAACTCGAAAACAACCCTCGTGTGTAAAGAAAAACGGTGCGATATGCCATGACATGATTCGCGATTCAGGCTGTCCAATTGACACTTCTACCGTAAGCTGAGGTGACCGGATTGGTAACATCGAAAACATCACAAAGTCACACCTCAAAGCTCTAAAATGTCGCATTAATAAGGGGAAGTCGTTGTTAAGAATTAGTGTCAAGACGAAGGCGTTAATCAAAAATCGCAATACTTTCTCATACTTGTGCATCAGAGATAAATACGCCACAATATTTTAAAACATTAATAATCTTCCTAATACATTATGCAAATGTCAGGTGTAGCTAGTCGATTCGTGTATCCGGCACTTGTTTTAACCAAATGCTGTTTATTAGTTTGTTTGTGACATAAAATAGCGCGCCCTTGGAACATCAGTTCATTGTGCAACAGCTCAGATTTTTGCTGGCATAATTCACATCACTCACTCACAAACAAACAACCCTTCCTGCCCTTTGCATAATGAGCTCAAAATCGAAAATGTGCATTTATGGTCATCAGTTAATTCAAGTTCGCATCTCGGTTGGAGTTTTACGTGGGTAGCAAATGGAAATTGGTTGTGTGCGAACAAGTTTCCCATTATCTGCAGATATTTGGAAAGCCAAAGCTAGTAATATTTAGTTGGTCAATTATTGCTAGTTTTTCCTACAATTATGGGGTTAGGGTGTAATTGCTTCTCCCATCATCGCAGTAATATAAGTCCTATTAATTTTGTCTGGAAATTTATTCTGCATTTTTTGCTCAATTTCAATTTCCGGCTCAGTTAGGCGGACTAAAATCACAGGATTTTGATCAAGCCAATTGCCAATGAATTTCGTGGTTTGTTGCTTCAGATTCAGATGATCCATTTGAATTTTACTCAAAGTCGTTAATGCTTTCTGAAATCTCTAGAAACGCTCCTTAAATCATAAGATTTATGGCATGAACTACAAACGACTAATATTGTAGTGTGGCGTGGCATCTGTATAGCTTAAGTTTCACTACACACACACACACACACACACACACACACAGTATTCCACGTACTGCATGTAGTCTGCATGTGTAGCACAGCATCATTATTCAAGCCTCGAATAACGTATCTCAAAATCCCAAAATCTTAACCTGAGAATAACCATATGCTTTATACACATTTCAGAGACACGAACGAAGATGGACGTCTGAGCAACATCCTGACTTCGGATGAATTCCAAGCAGGAATTTACAAATTCCACTTCGACACAAAGGGTTACTATGATAAACTAGGCACCAAGACCTTCTATCCCTACGTGGAAATCGTTTTCGAAATTGAGAATCCGGGTGAGCACTACCATGTTCCCTTACTACTCGCTCCCTACGGATACTCCACCTACCGAGGAAGTTAGACTTTCAGCACATCTCCAATTACGTTCCGAGTAACTACTCTTTTACGCACATTTTACTAGTGGAATAAAAGTCACTTTTAACAATCACTCAAGAGTCTAGAATTTACTTTTACTGGGAAGTATATAGTTTCCACATTTTTAGACTGCACAAAAAATTAACTAATGAAAGTATAGATTTAACATAAATATTATTTTAGGAAACAATATTCTAATAGCATCATTGCTGAGCAGTGATTTATGTGAAATTAAATATATGTAGAATGGTTACGCGGCACATAGAACCAACCTTTAAAGGTTTACATGGATAAAATTAAAACTTTAATATGGATTATTGTATAGTAAGTATCTCACTGATACTATTTTATCGCTAAAATATTTTTACATGTGAAAATCGCCTAGCTGGTTCAGGTGGAAATGTCAAATGTCGAATTGTTCCGTTGTGCCGAATTACGCATCAACAATCGTATATACGTTTTATGGAAATATTGAAGTACGGATTGATGCTAATAATACTCTTAGCATTTAAACACTTAGTTTAAAGGAAATCAGATTAAGAATAGACACATGAAATAACAACTCAGAGGAAGTTATGCATATTTCCGCCTAATTTCCGATTGAGGAACGGTCTACCTCCAGTAGCCAAGATCCAATCGCGGAATGGACGGGCTCTCGCAGGACAGAAGCGGATTACTGTAAATTAGAAGAAGTATTGAAATTAGGAAAGTGGAATATCATCATCAATGATCTGGGTATCATAGGTTAAACGAAACTTACAAGGCATCATTAGGCAAGTGAAAGGCTAACGGTTGCATGGAGAAGACGCTGTCGGTATTGTCACACAGGATTCTCGCAAGACTCACTTTTCGGATATCATGCAGTTGTTCTAGAAAATGTACAAAACAAATCATGAACGAACACTTTGTTAGTAATTTCATTTATGTAAAGAAATTCGGTCATTGTAGATTTACCTTTGCTGAAAGAATGCGTCTGATCCGCAATGTCATAGAAGAATCGGTCACTTTTCTTGGATCGAGCAAACTGGTCTCCAATAATACAAACGAATGTGGGACCCAGAAGAGCTCCTGGTAAAGGAACCTCGTGAACTCCGCCCACCCAAAGATCAATGTCGTCCACAGTTTCATACACTTCGGCAAGATGTGCGATCTTGTGAGCTGGAATGATTGGAGCCAAGTCCTGGAAGTTCCTCGCCTTTCCGATACGACAAAGATCTCGGTAAGCATTATAACTGGGTAGACCATGATCTCGACCACGTTGAATATTCAGAGCAACCAAGTCCATACCGACACCGTTCCCATTTTGAAAAAGTCGGTCACGAAGCTGAAATTGACAGGAATTGTTACATCATTTAAGCAATTAATTTCTCACGAATAAAATCGACGCCATACTTCTGTTGTGACGTAGGGATCAAACTGTTGAATTGGCTGAGTTGCAAGTCCCCGTGTAATGGAATCCAAGGCTCCACGTTGCCTCAAAAGATGTGGATTATTGAAGTAATTGTGGAGAACCAGCTTTTCCACAACTGAACGACCGTTGTTGACTAAACTGTAAACACGTAAAAATGTACAGTAAGCTCAATGAACTGGTCAAAATCCTGCGAATAACCTTTCCGGGATTATGATTACTAACTCGAATACTCCGTTCACCAAAGTGTGACCCATTCGGAAAGCTGCTGTAGTGAAAGCATTGGACACGGTTGGGTCAACACTCGGGTCATATCCCTTGAAGAAGCCCTGGTAAAGGGGAAGAATCCCAAATACTTCCATGTAACGACGACCTGAAATAGGATATATCGAAATTGAACAGAAGCACCCAAGTATTCTAAAACACCAATAATTGTGTCAGCATCCATGCATACCAAGAATTATAGGAAGCCATTCATTGTAAATTATGTGTTGGTACTCGGCTGTCACGATTCTCCTAGCTTCTTGATACAAACCCTCGTCATCCAAGCCTGTGCTCAATTTTTCTAAGCCCGTCGCAACCCTGTTGTGCTCTCTCAACCAAATCGTGTGCATCGATGTTAGTAAAATCTAGTTTCAATCAAATTCAAAATAGTTACTCCAATTTAATATCAAATCAATGTTCATGTTCGAGGAAAATTACCTGTTCATTGACCCGTTTATCACCTGCAACGAAACAATGAAGTCCGTTCCCACCAGGCTTGATGCACTCATTCCCATCCCTCAAGTCTAGCGGCAAAAGATGGCGACCGGTGGCATCCCTTGTCACCCTTAGCAGACCTCCCGAAAAAAGCCGCAATGAAGCTGCCTGGTCTTCCGAGTTTCCATATATTTGAGACGCATCAAGCCAATGCGTCAATTGATTCAGCTGAAATCAGAAGAAAACAATATTAACGGAAACGTTAGATTTCTTACAAGCGATTCAACGCTCTGCGAGTCAATCGACATAGTAGAAAGACACATAGATCACATCTGTACAGCATCGAATCAGCATCGCTTGATACAAAAGTTTCAACTCACTTGATCCGCATGTCCGAAAGTGCAATCCAACCTTGGTGCTAACATGGATCGAACAAAGTTCATGCATCTCTCCCCGCCCAAGTACTTGTCTCTGGGCGGAATGGGTATTGAAAAACAAGCTGGATGAGCGTAGTCCGCATTCTCTTCGTATCCTCGACAACAGTCAATTCCGTTTTGGGCATCAAGACGGAAAATGGGCACATGAGACAAGTCGTGATCAATAAACTGACCAAACTGCATCAGAAGATGGGAGAAACGGTCGTCGGGAAGATTCCGGTCAAGAATTAACGATAGGCTAACGTGTCTCGGACCCGGTAAAGGTGACCCGTCTCGTCTCACTCTTGGGCTCCATATTCCTACATCCGATGTACAGGGTTAGTTGATGATTGAAGGTAGCTTTCAGATTATCCGGTCAATATAGTTTGTCATATACCAATTTAAACTCAAGTGACTGTGCCTACCATCAGCGTAATCCGGTGGAAGAAGTCTTTGTAAGGGGGTCAAAGCTTGACCCAACTTCGGTATATTCAAATTATTGCAAGAACCATCCAACGTTCGATATTTGTAGTAACCATCGCATTTTGGTGATACTGGACAGAATTTTCCAAGGGCAGTGTCCAGAAAATTGTAATTCTGGAGTCCAACACCTGCTTCCAATGGGTTAAGAAAATACCTAAAAAGGAGCATACGCTAAAGTCTATGCAAATTCAATTTTCAAATCACCCTGTACAAATTCAGTCTTACTTGTCCTGAATGTAGCTCGTGGCCTTGAGGATCAATAAGTTGTGTCGTGCAAGGTTAAGAGCAGTCAAAGTAGTCTACACAAAATACAAGTAAAAAATACAAAAAAAGCATAAAGAAAAATAATCAATTTGTCCGGCAAGGCGTTCATCCACAATAAAAATCCCAAAGAAGCTTCTAAGGAAACTCACTCAAGTGTGAACCGTGACATGTGGCATTGTAGTCACAAGCAAATTCGCACTCAACACTGTCTGTTGAATTTGAGTCCAACCCAGCACCATCGTCATTATTATTGCTTGTAGCTCATCTGCATCGCATTTAATAGATAATGAATACGCTCGGTGAAAAAGAAATGACAGTTTTGATTTGACAGGGCTTTCAATTTCACGCCGTCACACTGGTAGGGTAGGATATGGCAAAATCCAGCTGTTGTGCACATTTGCTTCAGAGCTGGAGTGCTACGTAAATTGAACTGAAGTGTTGCAATGAATAAGAATCTATTTCGTTCGGATTCTTTATGCATAATTTCAAATTGTACAAGACATCGTGAGCTCAGAATCAAGAAATTGAACATCATAACATTGTTTTCCTGGAAGTATCACCAACTGACAGAAATTGAAAAGCTACGCCCGACACTTTAAGCTACTATTGAAACCTTTGCATGGAAATCCGATTATTTTATTTCCGTTGACTGAATTCTTTTTGATAGATTCACCACACATTCTTCAAAATCCCAGTTTTTGTTAATATTTGCAATTCTTTGTTCGAAAATCTAGGTTTAAAAGCATACGTTGCCCAGCATTTTAATAGAGCTTAGGTAGCAATTATTTTGGCTCTAGCGTGAAACCCGACTTATTTCATATTGATTCCAGAAACAGTAAGTTCCTTCTTATTAGGAATACCTGGAAGAAGAGAAGATGGCCGTGGGCCGGAGTTCCTTTCTGGACGATGAAGCCTTTTTCCAGGATTCTGAGTTCAATTTTCTGAATGACGTCCAAGTAATCCAGCCCACGCTTTGCAGCTGAATCAAGAGATTCCGGACCAATTTGGGGCACATGAACGACGTCACGATCATAAGGTTTAAAATGGCTACCAATGGACTCCGCATTCCCTTCATCCGGATACTTTCCAGTACAGCAGATGCCCTTACTCTACGAACCATAAATGTACACTTTCGTAAAAACAACTTAACAAGTGTTTGATGGAATACCATGTTCATTAAATGTGATGTGACGAGAATCTTGAAGGTTATTAGTGACAAGTGACAACGTCAAAGAAATTCGAAGCATTTTTGAACCTGTTTGTGGTGATAGCATGACCGGTCTCGGGCCTTCAAGTAGAAATCAGGATAGGTTGCACAATGAACAAAGAAGTGGCACTTGTCTCCAGGAATGCAAAAGGCAACTGAAAGATTTGGAACTTCCAAATTAGGTCCTTCGTTACTTGACCATCCTTTGTTAGGCCTCGGAGTGAATCCCCTGCCGCCATAGCCGTTGTGTTTCCTTCCTCCTTCGTCTGCAAACGTATTTGAAACAAGGCAGAATTCAGCCAGTTATAAGTTATAATTTATAAAATTGATGAAGTTCTTGAGTTTGTTATCCTAAACTCCTAAATCAGCTTTTTGTACATATGTACTATTGTATGCTTTGCGGCTTACCTTTGTTCGGTATTTCGTGGTCGACTGTTGTCCAGCCATAACCCGTTCCCTTCCTGTGTCCTTTCCCTCGGTAGTCAGGAAAGCTAATCTGAGACTCAAGAAGCTCTCCTTCAGAGTAATTCCCGAAAACTTCCACATCCACATCAGGAAAATCTTCAAAAAATTCTCCAAGATTGGGTTCTTCTTGAATTGAAACTGAAGAGCGTGTAAGATTCGAATAGCCAAAAATCAATTCAGTGTTCCAGGTGAGGCAAGCAAAGCAGATGAAATTCCAGCAGAATTCAAACATCATCTTTGCAATATTCAAGTTTCCAGGGAAAAGGTTAATCTGATAATGACATCAGATTGGTAGTGAACCATTCATTTAACAAGAAGACTCGTCAAGCTAATTTAAGATTCTTAGGATGTATGCTACACGGAGGTACACTCAGTTCATGCTTCAATGACTCAGTTCGCCTTCAATTTGGATTCACTGTTTTTCCTTCTCCAAATTCCACACTGCACTCGACAGAAGATATCTGTAGGAACAATTTTATTCTTTTGTAGGAACAAATCAAAAAAAAGTTACAAAAAAATATACATTAATATTAGGTATTGTTTTCTTTACATCAATAGTAAATATGTGACTACAATATTCATTGAACTCGAGTATATGTTTTGATATATAAAATATGCTAAACATCTCATATAATATGTATGTAGTTGTTGAATCTATGTATTATTAAATGGAACTTGGGTAGGAGAGAAGCACACCAGTATCATTAAAGCTATAAAAGCTCCATCTTTTAATCCACAGCTGACAAAGAACTCGACATAAGCAGTAAGGACTTTCTCCGTTTGACAAACCCAATCAACGAAGATATCCCAGTTCACAATGTTCAATAAAGTCTAAAAGGTTTCTCAAACATAATGTGGTGTCGCAGAGAAAAAAACCTTTTAACATCAGTATTAAATTAACACTATTTACTGAATATGTCATGTCATATATGTATATACTTGATCTGGCAAATGAAAGCACTTAAATCTACGGCTTGAACGAACATTGACAATTTACATGGCTTGATATCACTTTTTGAGTGTTCATTAGGTTTTATTTATGCCGCAACTACTTTGAGAAAATGTCGAAATAAATAAGTATTAAAAAGACTTGCTGAAAACCGTAATCCTGAACACCCTAAAACAAGCTTGTTGACAAGACGAATTGAATCCTACACTACACAAGGTATTAAGAATATTTTTGAAACTATTATTGTATCATAATGAACTTCGTCAATTTGGTACACTGTTATTTGCTTGCGAAGCCGATTTCAGAGTTTGGCTTCAGAGTTCAGAGGATGTGAGGATGTGATGGGAAAATATAAAATGGAAAACTCAGGAGCAGAAAGAACAGAGAATACCCAAGTGAGTAAGACTTCGTACTAAAATATTGTTACTTACACGCGCAAACTGCTGACGAATAATTTCTAAATTCTACTCGGCATAAGAAAAAAATCCATCGGCACCAGTCAATACAAAAAGCATTAAGAGAATAATTTGGTACTTGCTAAATATTTGCAAGTAAATTCTAAGCCTAAAGGGCAAGTCATCAGTTTGGAAGTGGAATTTAGAAACACAGAGTACCGTGAGCTATTTCTTGCCCGACAAATTCTGTTGTTTATCCAGCCAAGCAAGACGTTGCATGCGAACCTCCTGTTGACGGGTTTTATTGGCAGCAGCAACGTCTTCCGCAGCAGTAGCTGGAACGACAACAGTTGCTGACTGTGTTCTAGTGGAGGATGAACCCAGTCGTTGCCCTTCTTGGCCCCAGTTGTCCGATCGGAAGTCGTCGGGTTTCGGTAGTGTTTTCTTCGGTGCTGAGTTCCCTTCCCAGCCTCCCAAACGGTTCCCCAGCTCCTTCTGCAGCTTGTGTAAATAAACACCATCGCTGGTCATTGGAAGTTCAGCCCATCGGCCCTGAGACTCACTTGTTGGAAGCTGTCCACGTACCAGAAAGATCGACACTCCTGAAATTGAGTAAAAACATTTTCAACTCGCGAACTGAACCAGGAACACCGAAAGTCTAGCCGATGGAAAAGATTTGTTCACAATTTCTTGCCCAGATACTATTTCCGTACTTTCACTTTTCAAACAGATCTCGACCTGATTGTAAATTGCCAGGAAAGTCGCATTGCAAGTATACATGATTATTTACTTATATATTTCTTATTCTTACCCGTTTCGTAGTAGCTGGCCACTAGTATTCCCAAGTATGTATCCGATATCTCCTCCGCCTCCTTGTTTGTGGAGTCAAAGTGGAACCATTGTTTACCCAGCTTGCGCAGGCAAAACCAGTGTTCTTCCCGATTACAGATTATTAAGTTTTCCACTCTGCGAGTTTGAAATATGACACAATAGGCAATTTTAATTGGTTGGTTAACTATATCCCAGTAAATACTTTGGTACATCTAAGAAATGGCATTATGTGACTGTCAATTCTTGAAGAAGTCAAGAAGTCGCGCATCAGTCATACTTTGATTTGCATTAGTAATTCATATTCAATCAAATATTCAATCAAAGTCCTGTATCAGACAATGATCAAGTAACAAAAGGCTCAAATACTCATGTTAATTGTGCAAAGGTAAGTGGAATGAATCTTACTCTGGAAGCTGGGCAGCATTGGCAGCACTGGCCTGTGTCAGGCGGATAAGATCAAGAGAATGTACTGCAAGGGCTGCTTCCAAAACTTGGACATTGAAAAACCTGTTGAGTTCATCAACAAAGTAATAGTCATATTCACACTTTACAAATCCTCTGTTCAGTGGATGCTCTTATGTATTATATCCCCAGAACGTTTAAGTGAGATGAGAGCTTCCAGGTTCTGCTAATAAGGACCTTTATTTATACTCACCCAGTGTCATCATAGTTCCCTGCTCCGAGCTGAAAGAAAGCAGAGCAGTCATGAGAACCAAATGATCCCGTCATAAATTCAACACCAGCAAATAATATAAGTACGGAAAGCAGATCCATGCATAGTCTTGCAGTTTTACTGCTTCAGCTTGTGATTTGGCTTGAATGATAAATACTACTGCAATGATCCACTCACACGTCCGCTACCACCGTTGCGTTGATCAGATCCGAGCTGCTGGGTTTCCAGTTCATCTAAATGCTGTCCGATTTCCGCTAGAGTTACAGCATCATAGAGGTTGGCCTGGAGTCCATTATTCAGCATGTGCTGAAGACATAGCTGTCCCTCTTGCTACAAAGAGCATATATAATGTAATCAATTTTCATTACAACAATTGAACAAACTACAAGATTCATTCTGATTTGAAAGTTCATATTTCACACTCATAGCTAATTTTCTTACCGATTCAAAATACACCGAGTCTTTAGCTAACTGGAGCTCTGATTTAACTAAACTGCTCATGACGATGGTGCCAATAATCGAGTGACGTGACTTTTACAAAATGTCAATCAGCAGCACCGCGCAATCAGATCGCAAGAGGTTAAACGTGTTAATGTGAACTCAAAGTGGCACGGAATAATCTGTGAAATAGATAAGTACACAAAATCAGAAAATCATACCCAAGTATGGTTTTGATGTGCAAATAAAATGGCTATCACCTAGACATCAAAACCGTTAAACTCCGGTTCGTGTCAAAACACTATGTATCAAAAATCAAAACGGCGTACTTATGTCAATACTGAAACGCTTCTAAAAAAGTTTCGCAAGTTTTGTATGTCGAACATTTTTACATGTATTACATCACACTGTTATGTGGGTATTTGTGATTGATGTAATAAGCCATACAACTCTTGGTTTTAGTATTTATGATAAAGTTTCGATATAATTAGTACAACTAAATTGTTACATAAGCTAACATTTAATGAGACATTATTCATGATACTTTCGCTAAATGTTGATAAGCTAACATTTAATGCGACATTAATCACGATATATATTTGCGATACTGGATAATTTTCCGCACCGGATACCGATAATTGCAAAATATTAATATACAATCTCTGCGTCGCCTAGAACCAGGTGTACAAGACTTTGATGCAATTTTCTACGACATAGAATAGTTGGGAAACTTTTTTAGAGGCGCTTCAGTTTTTTGACACCTGCCGTTTTGATATAAGCTGGGTCACCAATTAAAATCATAAAATATAAATCAGCTGCATCTTCGGCTGTCGCCGACGCCCACAGGAGAGTGATCTAAATCCATGATTCACAAATTAATTGGTGTTTTTACTTCTGTTATATTGAAACTCCAAAAACCTTATGTATTTTTGTCAGTTCTGCTTTGCAATCATTTAAACTAAATTTTGGATGACTGACAAATGTTGTGCAAAAAATAGAATTTAATTTAAAATCGAATACGTCATCATCGGTTTCATATTTCAGAGCCCGGAATACTGATACTTTTGTATGCATGTATGTAAAACTCGAAACTAATTTCTTTGTCATTTGTCACTTGTCGCGCCGAGCCCGTTCACCTTACTCTTACTTTAAACTTACGCCATACGTGAAATTGATTAGAAGGCTTTTGATTCTATGTAGCACTCAGTGAGCAACGGGCACACTCAAAATCGTGGAGTTTCAACCAGTAAATAGAATTTTAAACTAGTATCAACTTTTAACTGCAAAGTTTTAATTTCAGACAAAGACAACACACTTTTGACTTTTGACTTTGCAATTTGCAATAATGCCAGTCTCTCTTCTTCTGGAATATACTCATCTGATCCGGGCTGTTGGGTTTCTTGTTTCTTCAATAGGAAAACAAAACGGAAGCCTGGGCCGCCGCGCCGGTCATAAAAAAGAAGCGTTCGTGCCGCATTTCAGAACATTGGTTGAAGCTTGAAATGCGTGGGATCAATTATGTGATAAAAGGGTATGTGCCAGTCGCATTTGTAGAGTGGGAGGCCCATACAGTGTGTTATCAAAAGAGGAGCGGAAACCTTCTACCAACGCCTTACAAACCCCAATAACTCTTTTTACACCGTACAACAATGCACATGCTAGCATTGTACACTGTACGGTAACTTATGTATTGGAGCAATAAGGTATACCCCTTCCACACTGAATGTCCGTTGTTTGAAACATATCATATTTTGAATGATGATAGGTCCTACACAAATCACCGAAATAAATTAGCCAGATAAGTTCACCAGTGCAAATCTTTGTGCCCCGCCTTTCTTGTTCCGATAAAAGGCCAAAAAACTTAATAAAAAGAATATGAAAATTCTTTAATAAGGATGACCCCTGACCTTTGATCGTTGACCAGGTGAACGCTTCACTAGATGCAGAATTAGAAGGTTATAGTTTTTCCGGATGACACTCTTTTCTGTCCACGTGAAAATTAAACTAGTATGTACAGTAGGCAAGCGAAAAACATCGTGTCTACTCCTACTGCTACACTTTACAAGACTACGACTACGCTGCACGTAAAACTCTCAGTATTTAGTATTTTGGAAAGTTTGAAGAAAACGAGAGATAACAGATAACGTTATGTCGCCTCGCCTCCCACCTCCTATCCTCCTGTAGCGTAGTAGTGTTTCAATTTTCCTTCATGCAGAAATATTACATATATTCACTTAAACATTTTGCATTTTTTGCCCAATTGCCAATTTCCATTATTGCCAGACATTTGAATTCCTTTAAACCAGTTGCAGAAATTTGGTACAAGAGTCGACACAAATACGAAACGTTGGGAAATATTGCCTAATTCTTTACTTTTTTTTTAAGATTTCAAATTCTAGACTTCCTCTCAAACGAAACATGACATCTATATATTTAAAACGAGCTATTGTATTTCATTTCGACCACTCGACAGAATTGTTGGTTGGTGTTTTTTAGGTAAGCTGGAAAGCACCAAACAGACCTGGAAATGGTTTGAATTAGTGTCTGATAGTTACTGGGCCCACAAAAAAATAATTTTAAAAATCTCATTATACCCCCAAGGAGGTGGGAGGAGCTTAATTTTTCAGAAATTGGGTCCCAAATCCCCACCTGTA
>JAQFYU010000524.1:0-21185 GCA_034694905.1 Ceratophysella granulata | reverse complement strand
TAGATTACCTAAATACAATAGACACAATCAACCCGGTGCTATTTGTTTGTGACGGACCATGGAAGCCTCTTTAGCCTTACCTAGCTTACATACGCACGATAGCAACAATTTAATACATTACTCTTCACCATTTTGATAAAACTTAATAGAAATCTAGATTACTTTTAGTTCTTAATGTTAGTTTATCCTACTTTCTGTTTTTGAGTGCCTTGTGCCTTTGATGCCATTCAAGCTGTCCCAAAGTTTCTCCCAAAAATCTGTCAACTGTCAGCCATGTAATGCACATATTGATTTGATACGTCGATTTACGCCAGAGATTGAACATATGGGTATTTTAATCAATTTAATTTCCGTTTGAAGTAGTGCCAATTATGTTGTACTTGTTTGATAACTTATTCGACATTGAATATTTGTGTTACCTACTTACTATTAACTTTGGTGTAAAATAATATTGTGTGAAAAGTATGTGAGTAATCAGGCTTTTTTTGTGAATTTACCATTTTTATTCGCTACTCTGTACTGAATGATGAATAAATACATAGTCCGTATTGAAATTCACTCGTTCAATGCAAAAGTTCTATTCCATAGAATATATTTGTACAATTATTACAATTTACAATACATACATAGTTGCATCTTTGTGCCAGCTTTGTGCACAAACGTTTGACCCGTTGACCAGGGTGGCCCAACGTGGAGGGTTTCCATCAACCACCCCACATAATATTCATAGAAATATTTAAAAACTTAACAATTTTCCAAGATGGCGTCTTCTCGCATCGTCAGTGTCACCAGGTTGCCAATATTGAGACGCCCTCACGCAGCTAATCAAAATTAAGGAACAATAGTAAAGATATTAATCACTTAAAATATGCCTGCCGATAATATCTGTCACGTCACATATGTGTGCATGAATAGGGTTAAAATATTGTCAATTTGATTGTTATTTAGTCAAAGAAGCTGAGAAGCATAATGTAGTTTAAAATGTTTCATAGGTGTATGATTGTGATTTGTAATTCTCGTCGCGTCGACTGAGTCCTGTGTTCTTGTGGCTCATTTTCAATTGAAACAAACAGATGCAGCAATGCAGGCAGAGATGCTCGACCTTCGGATGTGTTAAAGTTGTCCATCCACTCTCAATAAAGTGCATAACATCCTCGGCCTTCCTTCCAAGTTGAAAAGGAAAGGGGTAAATAATCTGAGAGAAACAACAATAGCATGTGTATAAGTACAAACAGCATCTCTTCTTCATCTGTTCGCATCTCAAATCCCAGGTACAATGCTTCTCAGAAGGGCTAAGCTAAGCGGCCCAATCCAATCAGTATGCCACTCTCTATTGAACCAAGTCGAACCAAAAGGAAAGTGGTGTTAATATTGTAATATTTGTAATTAGTAAATACAGTAAATTGTTGCAATGTTTCTGACCAGGTTCAAATTCCTTCTTCTAGTTCTCCAAATAAGCATTTTCAAAACAGAAGCCCGATTATTTAAACCCTCGACGCCAACTCTTCTGCAAACCGCAATTAATTCAGCCAAAGCAGGAGATACTATCCAGCTAGAAGCCATTGACTATGAAGGGGACTTTTTCATTGATCACAGTGGAACCAAATTCCAGGATATCAAAATTATTGGGTAGGTAAAAGCATGTTTGGAATGGAACACAGCACAAATTGGCTGGTATTCCAAAACTGCAAAACAAATCGCTCGTATGAATCTATCTTGTTATTGTTAGGTCGACAACCTTATTGAAATGATTCGTTCGTCCGTTCTTTGAATTTTGAAAAGAAGGTTAGGTCACTTCCGGTTAACAAACAATTCCCAAGCTACGACGGTTCTCTATATCCAGCTTCGATATTTTGTGTAAATATGCTTAACGATTAGTATTCATCTTTAATCGTGATCATTAACGACGATAGTTGGGTTAGTTGTAATCAGTTGGTATTGTTTCAAACAAATGCATTGCCTTCAATGGCAGCCCTTCAACAGTCAAACTTCCATTGCTTGATTCGCTTGTGTTCAAATCTACAAGGAAGAACCAAAGCCATAGCATATATCATGTCAATCTTTACACCAATATGATGAACTACAAGCTAAGTGGATTGACATTCTCGTTATTTCCTGAACAGAACAACGGACGGGGACGGAGCTTCAACAACTCAGATTATTGGAAACATCACTGCCCTTCACATCCGGGGAGACTACTGGTTTGTGAAGGATCTGAATGTCTCTGCCTTTGACGAAGGGGTCGTTATCGAAGGGAATAACAATCACTTGGAATCAATAGCTGTGCTGGAAGCTACTCAGGCCGTGAGCATTCTTGGAAACGAAAACACGCTCGGATCCCTCTCGATCAGCAACGTGAATTACGGGATTGTTGTTCAAGGAAATGACAATGTGTTTCGAGACATTGCCTGGTCCAATGCAAGTACCGGAATGACTGTGGAACGGGGTGATCGGAACAAGCTTCATAATCTAGCTATTCATAATAATATTGCGGAAGGACCATCCCTCGTACTCGAAGAAGGCACCTGTTGCGGAAGATTGACCAACGTGGTTCTGGATGGGCTGGTAGACATCAAAGGGAATAATTACTATTTCCGACAAACAATTGCCTATCAGATTGTCAACGTAATTGGATGCAACAATACGTTTGGGAGAAGTGTATTTGGAAGAACTTATTTCACTAAGCAGTGTGAAAATATGATGCGGTCTTCCAATGTTTACCAATATCCACAAACTAAACCTCTTCTTTTAAAGGATGTATGAAAAATTGTAATATTATATAATAATTCCAGCGGAAGATCTTATTGGGAAAATAAAATTTTATGTACAATTATACTTATACTTATACATATACTTAGCGATGCAGGATGCAGTTTGCAGTTGTTGTACATGAAGTTACTGTCTTATAGCCAAGAGATAATCTATGTGCTAAATGTCAAATACCCACGATATTTATTCAAAATTCAGAATACAAATAGAAGTCAAAGTCATTATCAATATATGTAGGTCAAAGGTCAAAGCCATGCGATATCAAATATGGAAGAGTTAAAAAAAAGTGTTCCGGCTGGTCCGTGCTTCGTTAAGTCCAAAAGATCGGTATATTGAGCATTCTGTGGCGCGCGAATTGTATTTTGCATTGGGCTTCTTTTGGGGAAAAAGTATTGTCCCTTGTCACTTGTCCCTTCCTTCCAATGTTCAACGTCTTGGCCAGTTAGTTACTGTCAACTGCTTAACCTGAACCTGAAATAACAAACTGTCCTGTTCCTGTTCAACGTCGTTACTAGATCACACCTCTGTCTGACCCAGCTGTGTCAACTTAATTTACACCCCAATTACGTACATATAAGTGCTAATTGCTTTCACTCAAGCCCATCTGTTTCCGGTTTGTGATTCAACATTCGTTTCACATAATAATACAATAGAAAATCACTGAAAAAAGTACTGGTGAAGATACATATACCCAAAGAAATAATTTAATTTCTATTTAATTTCAGGTCAAGTCAAGACAGAACGCAAATTCCATCATAATTACCGAGGTAGGAAGGCCATTTTTAACTCCCAACTCACCTTTTACTCACCACGCAAAGTGTCATATCGTGTGCTTCAATCACTAAAGAATGTAAAAGGAAACTATTCAACTTTTATATAAAAGCGTACGTTTTCACTTTTCCAAAGAGAAAGGTGAAAGGAGAATATTCATTTGATTTGTGTGAATGGGATTATACATTTTAAAGCTATGGGCTAGGTCAACGAACCAGGTGCAATAATTTAAAGCCATGCGATTGTGATGGCGATTGTCCATCCCCTCAAAAGGGAATGCTTATAATATGAATTAAAATACTCCTTCACGGTATTCTTAATACCTAACCATTCCAGATTCTGCATTCCCTTTTCTACAATACTCCACTTTTGACTTTACGTGGCTCTGAACTAATACATATACAATTTGCAATCTTCGACCTAAGGATTTGCGATAGCAATTTAACAATGTTCCTACTCGTAGTAATATAATGATTGTTTGAATTCCAGAGTAACTCATATATCTTGGTGTCTACTAATCTCTTCTCCTATCATCAACTGTGCGCTCATCATAAGGAAGAATAAAAGAATCGTCTTTTGTAATTTAAAAGCAGATCAGCAGACTACCTGGCTACTACTCATCTGCCTTCGGGATATTCAAACATCCAAAGAACCGTTTGTTTGAAGATGAAGTCTCTTGAAGTACTTCCTGTTGACTACAAGTATCTCTTTGTAGAGGAAAAATTTACGACAAATTCACACTTCGAATGTAAACTGCGACTAAGAGGAGTGAACACTGAGGAGTTGGCAAGGGTTCGTTCCTATTTCTATTCCTCCTTTTCATCTTGTTGAATAGTTGTGTTTATATGTTGAGATAGGAAAGGCTCTAATAGGTGGAAATGGCATTGATACTTTCAGAAATGGTTAACTGAGTTGAGTGCACGGTCAATGGTGACGTGGAAAATAGCCCGTACTTACCCGAAGAGTGGAAAGATTAATGTGTACAAGGCAGAGTTCAGATGTCAACACAAAGTTAGTGGAAAGCAGAAGTGCATGAAACGAAGTAAAAATACAAATTGCCCAGCCCTGTTAAGAATCTGTATTCGAAGGTAACGCATATTTAATTAGTTATCAATTAAAGTAAGTTACGTGCTTACATAGGATGTATGAAATGGTATCTCTAATATATTCTGTTATTTTACCTTAAGGTTCATAAAAGCCTCCACGTCGAAGGACCTTGACCCATTGACCAAGCTATGGCCATGCATCATAGACCTGAAAAATATTCACAATCATTCCATTTATTCCGCAGATTCACTTCAGTATCGTCCTATTCACTCCACCACCAAGGAAAAGCTATCCAAATTATTCGAGTGTGGTCATTCTCCTTCCACTGCCGTTGAGATGCTCAAGATTGAGATTATGTTGACGAGTCCGGCTGAGTATGTGGCGAAGTCTGTGGACACGTCCTTCGTGCCACTCTCGAGTTTTTGCTACAGAGAATATACTAGAGTGTTTGGACATAACTACCGACTTCGAGACAAGAATAGAAGTCTGGGGGATCTCCAAACACTTCTAGGAACTTACATCAATGGGCCACAAGGCGGCAGGGCGGCCATGGTCGTTCAACATGAACACCTCATGATTCCCATCTGTACGCCCATCATGCAGCGCGTTCACAAGCTGGTTCCAGAATCCAAGGATCTCGTGTTTCTTCGTGTGTATGGACACGTGGACAAGAAAGCAAGACTATTCATCCTCACTACACAGACTTCTGTTGGTGAGTTGCCACTCGGCTGCATTGTGACAGACACGGATAGTCAAGACGTGTTTAAAACAGGACTTTACGAATTGCAAAAGATTTTTCCTCCCGACTCCTTCTATGGAGCTGGCTTCCCAACAACTATCATAGTGGACGAAGATTCCAGGAGAAAGGTACCACTCGAACAACTATTTCCTTCTTCATTGATCATCGGGAATCAGTTTAATATACTTCGTCAAGCTTGGGACTGGTTGTGTGACGAGAGGAACTCGATTGAGAAAAACCATCGAGAGATCTTGTACAGGAAGTTCAAGTCTATGGTCTACGCCAAAGACGAGCAAGATCTTCATGTGAAATACATGGCTTGCCTTGGGTCCGTGACCGCTGAAGTTAATTATGAACAGTTCGGCCAATACGTGGGAAACATCTGGCCTGAGCATACGGAGTGGTCGAGTGCGTTCAGAGACAACATCATCGCTGGAATCAGTACTTCCAAGACTTCCAACTACTATCCAGCTATCGTCTCTCGAATCCTTGATGAAAATATTATTCAACCTACTCAGACCTTCAATCTCCTCCAACTCACTCACTTCGTCATCACACATTTTGAAAAATACTGGGAAAAGAGGTTGACGGACAATACGTCGGGGAAGTACGTGGAATCCCAACTCAAGATTTTCCTACCTTCTAAAGGAGTCATTCAAATACAGAAGATTCGGAAACTAGAAAGAGCTCTGTACTCGGTCCCTAGTGAGTCAGGTACGGCTCCTGCCAAAACCGTGGATATGGACCTTGGCCTCTGCACCTGTTCCGTAGGATCCACCGGGAAGATTTGCAAACACCAGACAGCCGTAATTGATAAGTACAACATTGGGCAGAGTGTCTTTTCACTCATGCCTGGTTCAGCCGAGCGGAAACTGTTCTACGAAGTGGGAGGCTGTGCTGAGCCGGAACAGGAATTCAGCTGGGTCGCCTTTGATTCTTGTTTGACACCGATCCCTCAAGAACCCTCAAATCTGGAAGAGAAGCTTCCAAGGCCACCTAAGAAGCGGCCCAACGAACCCGAAAAAATGCTCGAGATTAAGAGACGAATGTTGGATATCCGAGCCCCAGACAACTACGCGGAGGTGACGGATGCAGAATTGGAAGAAGGAAAAGGGGTGGCTTCAGAAATTGGATCATGGCTCACTTGCATGCTAAAAACCAACCCGCTCAAGTTCATCCCTGCTCTTAAAACCATGTACAGAAATATTAATGAATTGAGAACAGAAGACACGGCGGCTGCAGCGATGCACCAGTTCGGCAAAGACAGTCCCACCACCACATTTGCACTCATCCCCTCCTCGCCCAATAATAATGAAGCGGGGAACATGAACTCTCAAGAACCGACTACGGAAATCTCCTTCATTACCCATCATTCCTCTGGTTTAGAGGATGAGCTGGAGTTGGTGCCTGTGACCGACACGTACGTGCCAGTTCAGACCTTAGAAGGGGAGGAGGGTATCAGTCCGCGATACCTCATTCTCGTTAGTGAAGACGGAAAGATGGAACTGACGAGTCACGCCATACCTCTTTCCCTGGCTAGTACCACTGAACCGCTTCAAATGAATGGGCAACTTCTGTTTTCACAGTCTCAGATATCAGAGGAAGCAGTAAGAGATGCAACTGAGCAGCAACAGAATAACTTTTACAAGTATTCTCCAGAACAACAGGAGCAGGAGATTCTTGACGTTGCTGCTGGGGTGGAAATAAAAGCTCAGCCATAGCTCCGGTCTTGTTTGACTAGCGATTGCATCTGTAGCCTGACAACGGGTAGTCCACACACTGAGAAGTGAGTATATAGCCTACCAAAAAATTTCTTTTCTTTTTGGTAAGGCCTACACACTCCACTTAAGTGTGTGACTTACCCGGTCGGTAGGCTACGCATGCAATCACTACAATTGTTGATCTGGTCGTCTTCTCTAAGGTATGTCCACTAAGTTAAGTAGCCTTTTACCAGCACTCACTGGCCCGAACATGACTACTTCATTTTATTTGCCAAAATTAACGGCTATTTAAGCGGCAAGCCTTATAACTTGCCTTGAAATCGTCGAATAAGTTGAAAAATGGAGATAAAACGATATTTTTATGGCTTTCTATGGCACAATTTATAATATCTATAAGTAATTTGAATTTTGTTTTACTTTTCCAGAAAATTGTTTAATGGATTTTGGATCTTGGTGTGTAAAAATTCAAAATATGACCTCAGTTCAATGACGAGACGGCAAACTATCCCATACTTTCCACATGCCCTGAGCAACACAGTTACAGTAAAAGTTAGCTATAATATCTTTCGTATGTATAAAAAACTATAGACGACTAGGTATATCTAATATCTAATTGTAAGTAATCGTCATTAATTTGTCAGTACGTCAGTAATTTAACTCCGTGGTACAAGTATTCGTATTTTATGTGTTAGAACTAATGTGGATATTCCCTTATTTTACAAAAACCGAAGACATATTTGTATAATTTTTTCTATTTTACAAAATCACGATTTTGTAAAATCGACGATAATTTTGAACAACTATTTGCTATTTCACATTATTCTTGACGATTTTGTATAATTCACTGTCGATATTCCTCAAAAAACTGCTAAAAGGATGTGTCAAACGTCCAAATTGAATGTAAATAGCTTTGAAGACGGTTGGGAGGGAAGCGGGGCGAAATCTTTATTGGCGAAACTCAAATTTACCGCAATGGCGAATAAGAAATTACTAAAACTGACATGCATTTTTTGCCGATTTGCCACTTAGGTAAATCATAAATCTGATGTCAAGAAGAAAAACTGAAAATCTTGTTTTTCGCCACTTATAGTCTGGTACATGTACATTTTCCCAAGCCAAGACTAAAGATCTTGGCTTACAGACTAGATTCGTATCAGGCAAAAAAATTGGCCGGATTTCATTAGACGATTCCCTGAAATTAATAGCTTCCTACCGCCTAAACACAGACCCTTCTTGACCAAATACTTTCCAGACTTATGTATAATAATTCGCCATTAATTTTTCGCCAACACTGTTTTGAATAGGGATTGTTTGAAACCATGAATTTTTTTTCGCCGCTATGGATTTTTTCGCCTTTTCGGTAAATTTTATTTCGTCAAAAATTTCTCCACGCGAACCACCTTTTTCGCCAAAAAAAAAATTCGGTACCGGCGTGACCTGGAATTATAATCGTTGGTAGTTGGGCATTGGAACGAGAAACCAATTGCTCACAGACCAAATTAAATATAACCACGCTACATTAAATCTATTGTTACCATAAAACATACAAACCAAATTTGTCTCAAAATATTGTAATCAATAAATCTAGTAACAAAATTCTATACACGAATCTTTTTATTACTTGACATCACTTTTGACGAAGCATAATTATTTGCATTTATCCGGTTTGTTCAGAAAAAATATGAAATCCAATGGGCCAATCAAATCCAAATGCTGAATTAATGTAGTGCAGATGCAGAGTCCATAAGTAAAAATTGTATGTATCGATTTGAATATATTTTCAAAACAGCAAAACAAACATTCATTCATTTAAAGACCCAGAACCGAAGAAGATTGAAATATTTTTAAGGTGTCCCAAGTTAATTCTATTTTTTTAAAAAACACCGAACAGTTTGCAATTTTCAACGAATACTTGTACTCTATTTCTACCAAACAGATTTTAATTCGATTTGAGGGTCAAATCAAAACCAATTACAAAACCAACTAAAACACGTTTTCAACAGCCTGATGAATGATGAAGAACTCGAAACGCGTCACTGTTTTGAAAATAATTTCAAATCGATACATGCAATTTTTACTTATGGACTTTGCACTACATTAATTCAGCATTTGGATTTGATTGGCCCATTGGATTTCAAATTTTTTCTGAACAAACCGGAACAAAATTCTATACACGCATCCTTTTATTACTTGACATCACTTTTGACGAAGCATAATTATGTGCATTTAACACCATGTTACATAATAAACTGGTTGGTACCTTTTTTCATATAAAGAGATTTTGTTTGTCTCCGACAATAGATTTCATGAAAATTACCAAACCAAAATTAGTTTCTTGCATCGAACAGTCTTAGAAACTCCTAAACCTAAGGAACATAATATAATACAATTGGCATTACTTCGCAAATGAGCTGTTTACTTACAATAATATATACTGAATCATCAACTTGCTGATGCACGGGGTTTCCCCAGCATTTCAGTGCTCCAAACACAATAAATTTATGTGTCTGCAAATATAGAACAACGCATAATTTATATGGAGTTGCTCACCCCCAATTTGTAAACGGATTGACTCGACACTCGGCCATAAAACATTCTTTTCCATGCACAAAGTTGATCATAACCCTTAACAAATGCACATGTAATACCAATCATTTGAGCTAAATATATGCTGATTTGATATTATTCTAAGAATAGAGCCCAGCGGAAACAATGAGTAATACATGCTATAGATAGTTTTGCTGTCCAATTAGCTTCACAAAATGCAAAAAAAAAAAAAAAGAAATCCCTACACTCCACGGACAACGGATTTACAATTTGGTTCAGATTCAATAGTACAGCTACAGCAACAGGTCACTGAAACACAAGAAAGTTTGCCTAACCCAATTCCATGAATTTAGCAAGGTTGAAAATCCAAATGAGCTCAATTTTATGTACATATTTTTCAGAGGCTTTATACAAATAGAGACTGCATTTTCTAGTTCATGACCACTTTAAAGAAAAGAGTTCAGACGAGGCAGTTGCAAAATAAAGTTTTGTTAAAATTGCTCAGAGAAAACAGGAGTTTTCACCTTGCAAAGCTCAATTTAAAAATGACAAGTTTTCAATTATTTCCTTTTCTTTTAATAATTTTATCCGTTATTCTGTGTTCCACGAACGGAAGAAAAACTTCAGGTTACAGTCATCCCAACCGATTCGGAACACAGACTTGCATGGAAGGCTATGGCCGAAATCTTCAGGGAATGTGTGTAAAGCATTATCATGAAAGCAAGCCGCAAATTGACCCTAAACCCATACCCGTGGTCAACGTTCAAACCGATTCTAATTCTCAGTCTAAAGAATCTCTCAAGAAGCCTTGTAGAAAAGGATACATCAGAAATTCTCGTGGAGCCTGTGTCAAGCAAACTTATTGGTCACATTGGTACCCGAAAGCTCAGCCAATTCGAAGAAGGTATTTTCCAACAAATACGAGACGCTGGATTTGCTCAACTAGATATACTCGGCGATATTGGAATAGGCGAGGGCCGTACTTCTACCGGCGTTGGTGCTATTGATTTAACATTTCAAAATTATATATATATATTAATTGTTATGGTGTTCATAATTGTCTAAAAATGGAATTTAAATAATAAAATTCATTTTATTTATTTAAATCAAAAGTTAATTTTTGGAAATGAATTTGAGAAATGCGTAAGTTTTTGGGTCAAAGTCGATCGTTTTAATTACGATTGTCGTTATTGAGGAGAAAAAAAAAATTCATTCAATCAAATTTATTTGACATACCAGTAGGCCAATCAACTCAATAAATAAAATGCCTCTCAATTGTAAAAAAATTCGACATGTTCACTTCCGCTTCAATCCATGTACTTGATTTTCCTGGGCTTCTATTCAGGTTGCTTCAGAAAAATTTAAATTTGAAAGCACGATGATTTCGAATTTGACCTTGAGTTCTCTACAGTAGCCTTCCGAGATTCATGAAATTCATGAATGACTTGAAGACTAGAATTTAATTCTATTAAGACATTTAAGATTCTGATTTGGCGAATTCAGCCTGTCACACTCTTGCCCATCCCTGAAATCAACAGATCCAAATAATTTGAAGCGTGACATGACAGACAAAGTAGTGTGCAGTGCAAGCATCATCGTTGAAACATTATCAATGACGGATAGCCAATTCTGACTTCTGCCTGCTCAGACAGTCATGTATGAATTAGCCTTCGCCTTATTCTGCCTAGTAGATTAATTCTGGAACAGAATTGAGTGGAATATTGATGAATAAAAGGAGACGACAGGCGGAGCATGTTAAAGATTTCTGTTCCTGAAAAACTCATTAAATCAAGTTGACCTGCAAAGACGTCTGTGAATTAAATTATGAGCCACCAATTTCAGATTAGGCTTTTCTGTGGACAAAACAAACAAAAAATAGCAAAGGAGTGAATTGAGGGAAGAAACCCCTTTCGTCTCTTCTGCTCTTCAATCGTCGAGCAGAAGATTTCTTCAGCCGTGATTTTTTTTTGAGTGAGATTAGAAGACGATGACTCTAAATATATCTGTAGGAGACGTTTGCGAGTTTGGGAAAATATGTCTTTGGAAGATCTAAAAATACAAAACTCATTTTTCAGCTCAAAACAACCCCCAGTAGCTCGGATCAAGTCATTTAGTCAACAGCTACTCTGGGTAAAACACATTAGGACTTGATCTTCAATGATCAAGTTGAGTCAATCCAGGAAATACAAAAATTGCCATGTTGGGCAGTGTCGAAAGTTCAAGTAATTAGATTAATCACAATTTTAGCCGACTCTTATCATCTTTATTAGCTTGGAAGTTCATTTATGGAACATTGAACCTTGAGTTGTGTGATAAAGCTTTGACGACTTTGAAACTTGGACGAGGAACTCGAAGACGCGATACGCGATCTAGCCGAGCTCAAGTGCTTTGACTGTAGGAATAGGAAGCAGGAAGTACAATATTGTGTGGAAAATTTTAAAAATATTTTAAGGCCATACTGTGACTGTGTAGTGATTGGAATTTTAGCGGCCTAATTATGGAATTAAGGTGGAAGTGGTTCGTCAATTTCGGCATGGTGCTATTTCTGCTCTGCTTATCACGTACGTCAGCAATTTATCACCTGTATATTTAAAAAATATTTTGGTTTAAAATAAATAGAACGGCGTTTTTCAAATCCATAAATTATGGATTTTAGGCTATACATTTTACACAATAAAAATTGTTAATGCAAATTCAAATTGATTTCAAACAATAATAGTCAATTATTGCATTAATCAAATAAATCAAGCGTGATTGTAGCATTTTTGGATTCGAAATATCAATGTTACATCGGATCGCTTTCTGGTATCATTTATAGCCGGTACTTCCGGTATTTGAATTCATATTTTTTGTTAAAATTGCAATCGTTTTGAATCGCAATAAAATTCAATTTTAAAAATTGAATTCAAGATTCAATTTTGAAAACTGAAACTGGATACGTTAAATGTCTCATATTTTTCATTTTCATGCAAATTACAAAATATACTTTAAAACTCCTTTTTTATTCATAGATTACTTTGATTCCATTGTCTCGAATTTGAATAAAATTCCAAATCAGAAATAGAAATCAAGGTAAAAATTTGAAAAGCGTCGCTAGACTGTTCACGTCAGGTTCATCTTAATCTTCAGACATTTGATTTGTTAAAGTGCATTTGGCATGCATAAAATCGTACAATCATTAAATGCTATGATCTTGATTCATAGAATTGTCTAAAATCTACCAAATTAAGGATCACACATTTTACTTACCTCTTTTGATTATTACTTATCTGGAGTTTGGAATTTCGTATATATTTTGAATTTATGTATAATTCTATCAATGGCACATGGAAGCTCCAAGCAGAATGATTTAAAAAGCTTCAACGTCTTTCCAAAAATCTTAAAACTAGATTTTAGAAGAAACGAAATGATGATTTTTTACTGAACGACATGTAAATTGGCAATAAATTGTATTTTTTGTATTCCTAACTTTTCAGTTGAACCGGTTTGTTCAGGCCGAGGAAAGCATGGGATTACTCCAGCGGACCGTGTCAACGGCGGAGGTTCTAAATTGAGGTTAAATGCTAAATACATTTTGATTTCCCATTCCAGCCTCTGCACCCAGAAACCATTACTCATTCATGCGTTTGAAGCTGAAATTTAAATCCATTAACGCCCTGAGTGACTCTAATTTGTCAATCCGAGCCTCTTTTCAAGTCCACACTCACTCATCTGGATTTTTCAACAGCTCGCATATGTGTGTATTGAAAAACTAATAGAAGCCAAGCCACACTTCAGAATTGGGTGGATGCACAGGAACAAGCTGCAGAACATTTTACTTGAAACATGTGTTGTCTCTCTTAAAAGAGCACTTACCACACACTTTCAATTTCTAGAGTATTTTTAGAGATTTCTAAGATTTGAGCTTGGGCTTGTTCTTCTTCTGCGGCTCCTTAATTCATTTCACACACGCACACGGCATTCATCGCCTTGTCGCACATCCCACACAATCCAATGACATAGGTATGCATGCGGTACATCGGTACTTGACGTCTGTCCGACGGAAGAAATTCTACCCCTTCCGCTCTTTTCCACAGATCACAGATCACAGATGCCTTATAGTACAATTGGGCATCTCTGTTCAAAAACAAATTGAGCGTTCCGAGTATTGTTTTCAGCTCGACGAGCGTCATTCGGTAGAATAATTTATAATCTTCTGTTTCCTTTGGCTTAGCAAGTGTAATGTATCTTTTGATTTTAAGATATGATTCATGATTTGCGTATTCCGTCCCTCTGACGTCATGATTCCATGAAAATGAGAGTCGTACCGAAAAATATGCTTTGATTTTTGTACACGGGTGTAGTAAGGTGAATAAAACCCTTTACAGGTCGCCGCAAAATACAGAAGCAATGAACCCTTATTTTGCGAATTGTTGTTTCGAATTTAAATGAGTATATTGAACCCATCATTATAAAGCTTGACTCGAGATAAAAAGTCCATTACTCTGAGGAATATGAACGCGGGTTAAAATGTCTGACCTTTGTGTTGTTTGACGTCCTGTCTCAATATAAAATTTATGGACGCTTCGTACTAACTGCTTCACATTGAAGGAAACAGTGGCTATGAAAATCGGCATTCCTTGTATTGGATAGCATTGCAAATCCGAGTTTCAATTTTTTGTGTGAAATTGCATGATTTTGGTACAACAAAACATGAAACTTCTAAATGTGATAATATTATTTTTCAAAAACACTTTGTTCTATTTCTTTCATAAACAATTTTTAAAGTAATCTTTACATGCACCCTATTAAATCGACAATTACTGTTGAATTTTGAATATCGCACCAAATACATAGTTGCGTGTATATGTATGGCGATTTGACACACCGGATTTAATACACATTTTCAGGAAATGTCAAAATATTTTAGAAGCCTTTTAAGGTCATATACTTTGCCATAAAGCGTATATCAATACAATAAAAATATATGTTTTGAATTTGGATCCGGTATATGGTCAGCTATCCAATGTTCTACTAGGCAATATGGCAGGAAGCTGGTTGACCCGAGCTAGAGACAATGATGTGTAAAATTACTAGACGGGGATTTTAAAAAGTATTGGCCGAAATCACTTACAAAATTAAAATCGACATCAGTACCACATTGTTTGGCAACATCTAAATCAATCGGAGAAAATAAATGTAATCACAATTTTCAAACTCGATATCATCGGTTTTCATATTTCCTCAATATCAATTAAAAAAATGAAACAGTTTAACCAAGATCCTAATCTCAAGATCAAAATCAAATTTCTTTTGAAACTCAGCGTCATGATTTTAAAATCACTCATTTTCAAATTCAAGTGATTTCGCCCATCCCTGGTTAGCGGGCAAAAGATATTTCATGCTACCGGAAGGCATTAAGGCTCCAAATTCAAATATGGATTGCAGTCTTAAGATCCATTCCATGTTGATGTGACGCTTTCAACCATTTTGCGTGGAAACCATTACCAATATAATATAACTTCTAAATGCATTCGTTATGACCAGCAGGTCTGGAATACTACAACGGACAAATCGTCAGGCTGAGGCATCGTACGAGGAAGGCGTTGAATACGAATACGAAGAAGAGGAAGAAGCAGAAACCACGCCAACGGCCGAACCAGACGCAGAAGAGCCAGAACCTGACACACCTGAGCCTGAACAGGAAGCGGAAACTGAAGCGGAAACCGAGACTGAAGCAACAACAGACGGTCCTGCAACGGAAAGGGAAGGGGATGGTGAAGAGTACTACGAGTATGAAGAGGAAAAAGAGCGAGAAAGAGAAGCAGAGGAGGAAAGAAAGGAAGAACAGAGGAAAGAACAGGAGAGACGAGAAGAAGAAGAACGGGAGGAAGAGGATCGAAAAGGTTTGGATTTAGTTTGACTTGCCTCAGCTTTGCCAAATGCTTTGGGTAAATTAGAAACTCAGGGCCGGATTTCAGGGTTTGCTTACGGGTTAAATTTACGTGATTTCCGTGTTTTCCTCCCGAACTTTTATGATTTCCGGCAACATTTTTTATGTTTTTCCTATGAAAATCAGACATTTTTGTGAGGTTTGCTGTTAGTATATTGAAATGTTAGTATATTGACATGATTGTAATAGCCAAATTCTACACTGCATAATTTTGCATATTCTATGGCTTTAGTCCACATTTCTGTATTTGGATGTTTCATCACAAATTGTAAAATTCAATTGCATATTTTGACTGCATATTTACAAGCATCCTTTTCTGGGTTTTAGTTTGAAGGCAATATTCAACCCAATGTCTAGTTTTGAACTTTCGTAAAATTTTCGAAGTTCGATTTTCTCGTAACGTTTTTCACCATTTAGTTTGCGCATTTGAAACTTCCCTGACTCGACTTTATAACAAACATTTAATAGATTGAATCTTAAATGCGCATTTTTTTTTTACAGAAAATACGTTTTAGCTTCAAATTTTTTTTGGATAAGTATACAGTATTTTCATTTTCGATGGAATTTTTAGCTCTTATTTTGATCATTTTTTATTCCATACATTACAAGCCTTTCCTTAGTGGTCATACGTGGCTGGGAGCCTAAACGGAAATTGCATACTCTATAGCCAATAGGATCGTTTTCTAATTCCTGCTACAAAAACCTATGTAGAACGAATTGATTAAATGTAATTATTTGTTGCGTTGATAAGTTCGACAGGGTGCCTTTTACTAGTTTGCTTTGTTAAGTAATTGAAATACCGCAATTGCATACATGGTCATGGCGTTGCTACATGCTTCTAATTTGAGCCGTAATTTGAGCATCCCGGTTTCCCAGTGTGTTTGTTGACAATACTGAATATAATTTAGATTTTCTTATTAAAGAGGAAGAACGTCGAAAGGCAGAACGAAAAGAAGAAGAGCGTCTTGAAGAACAGGAACGACTGGAGGAAGAAGAGCGAATGGCAAAGGAGCGACGGGCTGAACTGGAACGACTGGAAGAACGGCGTAAAGAGGAAGAACGACGAATGAAAGAATACGAAGCGTCAGTTGAAGATCACGAAGAAGAGACGACCCAGCCACATCCTGCCACTCCAATTGATGCGGAAGGTAAGAAAATTAGCCAAATCCGGTTTTGCTCCGAGGATTCAACCGTCCAAGAATCAAAACCCCATTTGATTGTATTTTGAAGTTGAAACTTCAATCGAAGCCCAAGAGGAACCCACAACTCCAGCTCCAGAACCGGAAGAAGAACCGGAAGTCCATGTCCCAGAACGTGAACGGGAAGAATTTGAAGAGTCTTCAAACGAAAACGAGAGATACGGTGCAACGGAATCCGAGGAACAGGTTCCCATAACTACACCTGCTCCGATTCAAATCCAAGAAACTGGGAGACATGACCTTGAACGCTACACGACCAACGGGAGTGAAGAGGAGGACGTTGAACGAGTAGATGAACCGGAAGTGTCAGAAGAAGTGCAGCCTGTGGCTCCAATTTCAGAAGAAATTCCAGATTTGAAACCGGAAGTGATTCAGGAAAGTGATAAGGACAATGAGATCGAGGATGAGGAACCCACCAAGGCAACCGAGGTTCCTAAGGAGGTTCTTCCGATTTCAGGTATGAATGCACTTTGACCTTCTTCTCTGATTGGCTTAGTTTACAAAAAATTACAAACTTTGATTTTAGTTCCAGATGTGGAAGAAATGAGCGAGGAAGTTAGCGAAGAATTGGAAGAAGTTGAACCCACGGACGCTCCAACGACTGAGGCTCCCGTTGTCATAACAACAGTTGCCCCAGATGAAGAATTTATAGTTCCTACTCAACCTCCCGAGGAACCCATTTCAATCCGACCTTACCAACCCTATCCACCACGAGTATTGCCGGAGCCGGAGCTGGAACCGGAAGAAACCCGGGATCCCAATGAATACGAAGTAGAACCGCCATCATCAGTTGAAGAAGAGGAAATCGCAGTTATTCCAACCCAACCCACCACCCAAGCACCCAAGTACGAAGAAATAGAACGACCTGAAAAGGCTGATGAGCGGGATCGGTACATTCATGAATTAGACGAGGAAGAAGAAGAGGAGGAAGAGACAGAAAGGTAAGAATCGACAGTTACAGCTATTAATTCAAAATCACAAGAATATTAATTACTATTTTTTGGCGTAAGATCTCAACGATTTATACTGAGCTGGTTCCAATTGACACATTTTAGACTGCATTTTGTGGGTGCATATTTTAAGGTTTTAGTGTATATTTGCATATTTTGATGTTTTCCTAATTTTGGTACATATTTTGAAGTCTTTTGACTTTTCACTTTTTACTTAATATTTTGTCACATTATGTAGTTCTTTTTCAAAAACAAATTTTCTATTCTATTCTAAGAATTTTCACAGCGTTTTAGTGTTTGGCAATAGGCACATTGTTCTGGAATTTCTATGCTTTTGCGACTTGATTTTAATTTTAGTAGATTTTATACCAATCTCTTTAAATTCGTAGTTTTGCTTAAAAACTTGATTTTGCTGCAAAAGTGCAGCGCATATTCATTTTAAATAATTCTATGGAATTGCCTTACGTATGGTTATCGACATCGAGTAAAAATGCCCTGAGTTTCGCTTATATTGAAATTCTAATCTAGAATGCTCCTCGCTCCTCCTCCATGCACCACACGAATCCAGGCATTGAAGTTAGGTACCCGAATAATGAAAACCAAAAAATTGAAATACCACGCTCCTTGAGTTCTTGACGAATTTAGCCACATGCATATGGAGTTTAAGCTCGCTGTTTCTAAGAATTCACATCAGCGTCATTAGAGATTTCCTTGCAATACCAAGAAAAAAATAGGCTAAATTGAACTGGAAACGCTTTTCCATCCTTCTGAGAAAACCCTATTTGACCTTCCACTTCCACCGTAAATCCTGATTTACGATACGATGTGCGTCACAATCACAATATAAAGCCCACGCGTGTGGAATCGGTATGCTCGTGTGCTTAATTTGAATGATTTGCAATGAGCAAACTCCCGTCCTTCAATTTGACTTTACGAGGATGAGTCAAAAAAATATGTCAGCTGAAATGTTGGCAAGACTCTCGTCCATAAATTGACTGATGACGATGAAATAAAAAATGAGACTAAAAAGTTCTATATCGTTCATGAGAAATGGATATTGAAGCTTCAGTTTCCGTTTGACAATTGACATGTGGTACACATGCTGATTTCAAGGTACGAAGGAAGACGTTTTAATGGAGAAACCAGACGACCTGACATTCCATCCATTCCTGGTCCCAATCCTCGACTCAATCAGGTGACAGAACTGAGTGGAGAACCAGATGAGTCCGAGAATGAGATCGAGGTTGACGAGGAGCTGACACGAACGAGCACAACAGAAGCTCCGTCAGTTGAAGTGAGACAGGAAAACGGGATTTTCACAAATGTTGACAGGAAAGAGGATGTGTCCGAGTCATCTGAGTCCGAAGAGGTTCGGCAACCGGCCCGAGGTCCGAGTCAACACTTTGACCTCACCTATCCCACCCTTCATATACCTCAACCCACCTCTTCATCCTCATCATCCTCCTCGTCTTCATCTTCCGAATCCGTTCAAGTTCATCAATCGCGAGGTAAGAATTTGCTCCACAATTGGACTAAGATACGAGGGTCATTCCTATGATTGGTATACCAATGTTTGAGAAATGGTATTTTGGTAAAGATGATTGAATTGGGCCGAAATTTAACCAGGTAAGGCGAAGACTAACCTTCTACATGGACAGTTTTACTACTTTTGTCGAAAAATGTTCCTTTTCCAAAAAATTCTTATTACGTTTTCTTTTATTATGTTTCTATGTATAAGAGTAATCGTTGATACGGTTCCGTAAAAACAATACAATTCTAAGAATATATTCAAATTTTCTTAAATTGGAGTTCAGTCATTTCGGTTTTAGATATTAAAAATGACAGGAAAATAGTTCGCTTTTGAATGCAAAATAACCCACTTTGTGCGTTCAACTCGATAAAATCTTTTGAAACTATCGCAAAAACGTCGCTCCATCCACTTAACTTTGGAAATATTTGAAGAAAAACGAGTAGGGGTGAAGATGTTTTAATTTAAAAATCAGAAAAACGTGAATTTTGACTAGCATTTTTTAATAGAGTTTCTCTTAATGCAAATTTTTGTCATAAAGTTTTGCCGTCATGAAATTTTACCTGTGGTTTCAGTTTCAGCCCAATTAATTCTTGCTTTCCAGACATTTCTTTTACCAAGCAGCACGAAGAATTAAAGGAATGACCCAATGACCCTCGTATTCGTATTCTATATTTTCGTATGCCTAAAACAATGGAATGGTTTCTATAAACTAGGAGGGGTCGAAGACCGGCTTAACAATCGTATTGACGAAACACCGGCCAAAATTGAATGCTTTCCAGGCTACGAGCTTTCACGTGATGGGACGGAATGCTTAGGTAAGCAAAAATCACATTTTTCGAACTACAAAACGTTTTTAACATGGTAGAACTTTCAGAGCATGCAACTTATACTCATACAAGCTTATCGCTTTGCTGTCAAATTTCAGATAATATATTAGGCAGAAAGATTCAGCTCAGTTGCATATTTTCCATTGTGCAAAAGAATGCTACGAAATTCCAAACCGAAACCGCTCATTCCCACTTGATTTATTTTCTCATAAAAGCCGAGGGATTTGCTTAAGCTCTGAAAAATGTTGGAATTCTTCCGATAGAACAAAAAAATAAGATTTAGTAGTTCTGGCTCAAATACTTGGGAAGATATTAACTAGAGTGGAAACAAGTTCTGAACACGATTAGAATCCTAGTACGTGTCCATTAGGGATAATTTTTCATTGACTTCCAGGATACCGAAACTCCAGATCATAGTTCATCCCAATCCAATGGCTTCTGTCTCCGTACGTGTGTGAATGAAGGAAAGACAAGTGTGCAAAAGCAATAAGGCGTTCCTCACGGTCTTTCTGGCAAAACAGCACATAAATAAACTTTTGAGTTGACATTTCCAGAACCAACTCTCATTTTCATCTCTTTCGTGAGGGTTGTTTCAATTGTGCCGGACTCTGACTGAAGTCATGAATTTTTTTTCAAGACTACGTTTTAATAATTTTAATGTTTTTCAGTGATATTTCATGAAATTTCAATCCTGACTAATACTTTTTTTCGAAACCTCTTAATTTTTATTTTTATTTTAGGAGATTTAAATAGTATTTTGGAATTCCGTTTCACATTTTTTTCAAATTTTACGTATAATCTACCTATCAAACGTTTCACATTTTAAATGCACATCATACTACTGTATTCAAGATTACATTTAATTTCACATTCTATTAATTATCGCATTAGATATTTTGAATGTGTAGACTGGAGTAAATACCCGCTCGATGAAATCAAACTCCCGTATTGAAGCTTACAGGTTGACGGCAGGGAGCTTGATCAGGCAGTAGTACATAGAAACATAGGGAGACGACAAGGCCCATTGGAGTGAAAAAAGGGGGCTCGGTACCGCGTTGAGTTGCGCTCAGTGTATAATCAAATGGGAAAATGCTCATTTTCGAAGGAAGATTGCAGGAAGACGGCTCAACGAATTTGCATAAACTCAAGTGC
>JAQFYU010000523.1:0-21189 GCA_034694905.1 Ceratophysella granulata | reverse complement strand
GTCACTTACTACTTGTCGTTTTTGATATCCTTTACCTGACAAGTGCAATAAATATTCATATTTTACATGATTTATTCGGTATTTCGATATAATTTCATTTTTATGATTTGACTAGAGTATCATTTGTTCTGATGGGCATTTCGGTGGCTTCTACATTTTTTCAGTCATCAGTATTTAGAGTGAGGCACACGCCTTGCAAAACCCAGTGACTTGTATGTTCTTCCGTATATAAATCCGCTTCGAAGACGAGTCCAACTCCCATAGCATTTCGTCGCATGGAAGTCGTGTACACTGGGCATTTGTACGTATTCTGAAAATAAAAGATTCAAATAAGTAGTAATGCAAGGCAGCTTCATCTGTAAATTGGAATTAGACATAGAAAAACCACTTACAATTGAGAGTCCATTTGAAGCAATTGGAATAATCATCATGATCGGAAGTTCTTCGATAAGAACTTTTGGATGGGATCGAGCTAACGCCCCTTTCTGTAAGTTCCATCTTGCACCCTCCAAATAGAGACCAGTGATGTAGCAACCCTGGAACGCACACTAGTTTATACCCGAGCCAACATTGCAGATTTCCTCAGATTTTCAGATTTTAGCTTACTTGTGCGGGTCTGTCAGTTACGGAGTTGGGGTCAGTAATATTTGTCACTTGTGTATAAAGTGTGGACTTATCCAACGGCCAATTATAACGACGACAAGTGGCTTGAATCAAGGCTGTGAGATAAGATTCCGGAATGTGAAGACCCGACAGCCAGATGACCCTTGGTTCCGTAATATTGATCTAGTACAAAATACAAAATGTATTCAGATAAATACAAGTAGTTCTTTTGACCTGAAGCTGGGATAGTCAAAAGGCCTACCCATTGTTCATACTGCTGATATCGACGGAAGAAGTGATTTATCCAGCTTCCTAGCGGTTTCCGAGTGGCTGGAGCCAATTTGAGCCAAGTGTCTGGAATGAGTCCATTGTAGAGACAGCTGGACACGTTGTCGAGCACTGCATCCATGCCCACTTCTCCAGCTATAGCTCTTCGTAAAGTAGTGAGCGTCTTCTTGATCCTTTCAATGAGTCCATTGAAGCGCTCTACCTCTTGAAGCAACACTATGGTTGTTGGGGATGGCGTCAGTCCGTATTTCTTCCGGAGAATGTCCATTTCATAGAGTGGGGGCAGTTTACGCAAAATATCATGAGCCGTATTGTCCACAAAAGTATCACGACTCTGCGTACCACCGCCCGCAACTGAAAATTCAATTAATTCCGCTTAGAAGTGTTTCAATGGAAGTACAAAACTGAACACCAACAAAGCTTACCTGTTTGCGGCTGAAGATCAATCAAGTGACTCCACATGTTCTTCACAGCTTCAGTGAAATATCCAATCTCAGCATTCGCGTGTAACCCAAATACCATTGGAGAATTTTCCAGCGGAAGCTCATCAATGTACTCTAATGTAATGGTAAAATACAAACACATTTTAATCCTATTAGTGGTGTGTCAAGAAGTGAGTCGTATGTTGAACGAATAAGAAGCATACCGAGATAAGATTCTCGATTTCCATTCTCAGGTATAATGTAGTCCACTTCATCGTCGTGATAAAAGTGGAAAGGCTGGAATTCATCGAACAGGAAGTCGCCCATGTATTCATCCATGTAGTGTTTCACAATTCTTCGATCGAAGTCATCAATCACTCTTCCACCGTACATGACCTAATAAAATAATTCACGGGAAGATTTAAGTAGATCTGTCGATATATGCCAGGATGTTGTTTCACATATTAGCCATACTTCTCCGATAAGGTACTTGAGACTTCCCCAAGGGATTCGAACATCGTCGTTGTCCAGTGCCTTCACCAAATATGTTTCCAAGATTTGGAGGCTAACTGTAATATTTTATGAGTTTAACAATATTGAACGCGTTTGATGTAATTTCAAGTGACATTACCTTCAAAGTCCGAACTTCCAAACTCATATCTAATGTTATAGCCGATCTTTCCATATTTCCTTCGTTCCTGAAAATGCAGATGATTGGCAACTAAAACATTTCCAATATTTTTTTTTGTTAAATATAACCCTGGTGTGAAGAAAAATTACCTGCAATACTGCATGGAAGAACGCCAGCACGTAAACCAGAGGTTTAAATACAGTATGCTTGCACTCTTCAATCGTTTGAGCGTTCATTTTGAAGTAGGTGTTCCGAATATTGAGCTTCAGTCCATTTGGAGGTTCCGTTACAACTATGGTTTACAAAATCAGAATTTCAAGGAGAAGCCTTGCAATTGGATCACAGCATCTGCTGGTTCACACTTACCTTTGAGAGATTTCTGGAGAATACCAATCGGGAAATCTGGTGAAGGGTCCGTGGTCATCCAGAGACGAAAGTCTGGATGGGGCTTGCCCATTCTTTCCAAGAGTTTTTCAAATTCTCGGACAAATCGAATCAAGAGATGACAGTTCTGAAGGATTAACCAGTAACCTTTTTCAACTGAGACTTCGAGAAGCGACGTCGCGGCCTGAAATATATGTAGAATAATCAGCAATCAATCATTTAACATTATTTGTGTCAATTCAATTTGTTCAGTTCATACGGCTTCTTGTCCCTGGCCAAGTGAGATGAATTTCACATGTTGGGAATCAAGACCCAAACGTTCACTCAGCTTCGTCAAGTCTGATCCAGGATCGCTCCCAGGACTGAAATACAAGTATCAAATCATTTCAAACTCGGGCTTTGGACTAAAAATATTTTCATTGAAAATCAATTCAATGCTCAAAGCTCTTGATACCTGAGAATGAACACAACTGGCGTACTGACTGTGCTCTGTTCGTAGATTGCATCATAGGAAATGCTCGGAGGAGTCACATATCTGCAACAAAGAAATCCACAAATAGTGATACCAATCTCCTTTGAAATATCTAAAATCTAAAATATTACCGATCGTCCATGACTTCCGAGACGTAAATTACAACACTTCGAAAGACTCTGTCGACGCGAAAGCAACGAAGGAGCATCAGGCAATTGAAGCTCGACATGGTTTCCTCGTAGGGCTGCGGATAGCCTACGCTCTCCGGATGATCATTTTCGAACCACTATGAAGCGAAAGAAACATAAGTTATTTCTGCTTGGGATTGTCTATTGCATTCGGAAATTATGGAACACTAACCGCTAGCCATTCCGCTTCATTGTTAGTAATCTCTTCGATTAAATTCCCAAATGGATCTGGAAATTCTGTGCTCAGTTTCACGATGTCTTCCCATGACTATGATAGAAAATTCAATTCTGGAGTTCGAAGCTTTTAAATTGAGATAACTTATTGTGCGTTCAGCTTACCTTCTCAACGATCCATGAAAATGGATTCTTCCGGTCCGACTTGTCCACGGAAACATTGCCTTTGATGAAGAATTCGAGTTCCTTTTGAGACACATTCCCTTCACTTTCTTCGAGTCTTACAGCCATTTGGAATGAGAACAGCAATTTGTGTCGTTCAAATATACCTGAATACATTGAACATGGTGGAATTTAAATCAAAGTCTTGATAATAATGAATGAAATACATGTGCAAGGTGCAAGTGTACCTGTGCAGGCGTAATCGTAAACATTGACAGTGAGACAGTAGATGATGTTTTTAAGTCTTCGCTTGAGCACGGGATCAGGAATTGCTTTCTTCAAAGAAAAGGAAAAGACACCCAGATAGGAAGTGAGGGAATACTGGTACATGTTGTTCACTCCTGACATGTCCGCCAACACGAAGAACAAAATGGCGCCTCGCGTGGCAGCAGCTCGGTACCCATCTCTCAATTTCTCAATGTCCGAAGCTGTCTTTTCTCCAAGTGCCAGTTTCTCAGCAACTTCGTCGGCTTTCTTCTTCGCTTCGTCCACTGCATTCACCAAGTCAATGTTGTCCACCATACTTCCTGTGGATTGACTCAATTCTCGAAGAAGCGTGTCTTCCAAGTCCTTCAACAGCTTCTTGTTCACGCTCGTCTCCTTGATTATCGTGTTTCGCTGTTCTTCCAGGTCAGGACGTTCTTGTTCCACAACTTAAATTCACACAGGCAATGCTAATTACCATGAATGGCACATCTCCGACCTTGGACATTAAATGTTACCTCTTCCAAGCAACTGTCGTTCCAATCCTTGGACTGTCACTGTGTAGTTGATTACCATTGATTTGGCAAATACAGAGGGAGAGAACTTGGGATTTCCAAGCTTGGAGTTCAAATAGAGTCGGAAACCAGGATCGTAGTCCACTTCCTTGTCCCCGAGAACAATGTACTGACGTCCGTGATCATCTAAACAAATAATAGGAAGTTCTATTAGGAACACGTGAACTTCGATTCATATTGTCATCCAGAAAAACCACCACACCTTTAATGTTCTTCTCCAAAACGTCATCAATAACTGGATCGATGTAGTCTTCAACATCTGCATGGGGATTTTCAATGTTACCAATCAAATGGGAATAATTGCTTTGGTTTGGAAGCCCTTTCAAAATCCCAACTTGCCTTGAAACAAAACGGGATATCCATATTTAATTCCAAGCTCGAGCTGTCTCAGGAAGTCCGTGTCGTTGAATGTAACTTGCTTCAAATTGTTGTTTTCTTCACGGTTCTTGATCCAAAGAGCAGCTTGCTGCTGAGGATCAATGCACAAGGGAAACCTGCTGGCTCGCATCGTAAGTATTCCGTTTTGAACAGAAAGCTCATCATTAGGAAGCCCCTCGGACGACCATCTGGTAAATTTCGAATTCCAATTAATCATTTTTGCGCTTCAATTCAGTACAATGCTATGTTTGCGTAAACAATACCTTGCAATTTCCACGTCATCCGTAAGGATTGACTCGACTCTATACTTTGGATTTCGGGGGAGCTCCATTCGGTCAACATGACGAATCCAATCCTCATAAATCATCTGATTTCGAAATTCCCAGCTAAAGGCACCAGTGTAACTCAGGAAAGCAGAGCTGAGGATGCAGTCACCCAACAACCATTTCTTCTTCTTCTTCAGCTCTTTCAGATCACGCTGCCAACGCTCGTTCTCAGAACTCAAACCCGTAATCAGACGATCCGCGTTACTCAAACGTTGCATCAGAATATTATATTCCTCTATTCATATAAACATACGCAAAATTGAAAATAAATCCAAGTAAAACGACGAAAAATATTGAAATCAATGAACTGTACCTTCGAGAATTTGTTTCTCTGTAACAGCGTCGTCGTATTTCTGTAAAATTGACAAAGGTATATATATTGTTTATATACGCCAAATTACCATTAGTGTGAACTTCGACCATACCTTTTGAAGGAGTGCCAGCTCGTCTTCCAGCTTTTTCACTCGAGCATTAGTACGGTCCAGGTCACTTTTTGCCTATTACGAATAAAAAATATTTGTAGACGTGCCATTTTTATTCAAGATAGTTTTAAATTAAATACCTTGTTGAAAACTGCAACCAACTTGTCTACTGCTTTACGTTTAGGCAATATCTCAAAGTTAACTACACAGAATCCCATTACAGCTTCAACATACTTCAGCAGACCTACATTGTGAGATTCGGTTTTGAAAGAGTTCCAGAATTGTAAAGCACGAAATTCGAACCAAAAAATGTTTCCATATTTCACCTGAACCAGCCTTGGAAATCGTTTTCACAGTCTCGGAAGTAGTTTCACGTCCAGCTTTCAGTTCCTGTTTTAGAAAAGGCCATCATTCATGTATTTCATTTGACGTTGGTGCTTGAAACTGAATCGAGATCTACTTACGGCACCAAGAAGATCATTCACGCGCTTCGCCATTGGCGGAGTAATGCTGTCCACATCGAGCTCCATGAGAGATTTCAAAAAGTTCTGTTCAGCCATCATCCCTCGTGCAGCTTTCCAACCCGAATCCTTAATTCCTTTGATCGCCATGACGCACTCGCAAACAACTTGTACTGCTCTGGGCGGTGTTGAGAAGGATCGAATTTCAACGATGTCCTTCTTGTCAAGTGCATCCAAGGCTTCCCTATAAATGGATTAGAAGGAATAGCGTTAGATTGCATTCAAACTTCAAACAATCCAAATCCAATATGACGCTTGGAAGATAAAAAACATTGATTCATTTGTAACGGTGATTCCACATACCGAGCTGCTTCTAGAGCTGGCATTGCTTCAGCAAGCACAGATTCAGCTTCCGTCTTCTCACGCACAATCACCTTGGATTGTTCCTCAATTTCCTTCCCTGTATGGAAAACAGGTTATAATTGCTTGTGCATGATGAACAAAGCCATTGATCTTCAGTTTGATTGCATACCCTTGGCAATTGCCACTGCTTTCTTTTCCGTCGCTTCCGCAGTGCCTATAAATATGGAATATTTTTGATCTAAGGACTTGATCATTATCACAAGTAAAATGCTCCGTGATTCATTTAGCGGATATTACGTGAAACAATTTCTTTGAGAAGAACAGCACATGCGCGGGTTTTGGAGTCCATGACCTTCTTTTGTCGAGTTAATTTCTGATTCAACGCCTCAATTTCAACTTTGGCATCTGCAATCTTTCTCAATCCATCTGCCAATCTTTTGCACTGTAAAACAAGATCTCTTGGTCAAGTCTGAGAAATTAATTTTCCAACATTGTCAAGTAGTAATAATAGGTTCAGTACTTGTGCTGTAATATATGCTGTTCTCTCTCGGAACGTTTTGATATAAGTTTGCTGGTAATCCAAGTAATGTTTTGGTGACACGAAGTTCTGACGTCGAAGCTTGGCCAGGAATTCCAGACTGTAATTCTGAACTGACGTGTGGACATGGACGACATGCTTCACGATATTTCGTTTGAATTTATCCGGAATCTCCGTAACCTGGAGATAAGTGTTTTAAGAGTGAAAGTGATGAAAGTTCTGACTAAAAGAGAATATTTACCTTCTCAAAAAACACAGAAGCAACGGCGTAGAGAGCCTGTTTGGGCCACGGTTGGAACCAGTCAATATACGTATTGTTCACAAGACCAGGGAAGTTGCGACACCGTGTTCGTAGGGTGTCTCCCGTTGGACTCATGGCCAAAACTAAAGAACGGAATAGTTAATTGCATGCAGCAAATGTGACTAATTTAGGCTTTTGTTCAACGTACCAATGTGCAGATTGTTCACACATTTCGAAACGAAATACTGCCAAATTGACTCCCTGAAAACATTCCAATACACGTTTGAAAATTACTTCGTGTAGCGACCTATTTACGATACGATTAAATGAACCATTGTACTTTGTAATGGCTCCAACGTTTTTCTTTGCCTCCTCACGAATACTTCCTACAATATTCTCACGCTCTTCGTCCGTATAAAGGGCAGGTACCATTCCAGTTGCCAACATATTGTTGATCAACTCAAGAAAGCCTATTGTCATGAAATGCAATTTGTGTCAACCTTGATAAAACTATTTCCGAGTTCTGGTTACAGGATTATTTAGTAAGCTTTTGTGAAGCTGACCTTCTTCTGCAATCTGTGCATCCGTGAGGATGAATGTTGTAGCTTTGTTGGCGATTCCGAGGTCGGTGTAAAGCTTCTTCAAGTCTTCTCGGAAGTGGTACTCACTGTAGCCTCGGCTCAGGTAAATCTCAAAGAGTCGATATCCCGCAGTGTGAGTTGCCAAGCGGGTCAAACTCTGACGCCCGCTTCCACCCACTCCCACAAGAAGGCAGTGCCCCTTGTGCATTCGGATTCCACGGCTAATTCGGGTCAAGTGATCCAAAGCATCGTCAAAAAGAACTAACACAGATAAAATATACAAATGAAAAGTTACGTTGTCGCAATCACTGGAGTATGTATAATACTATGTATGTATGTATGTTGAGTGCTGACCCAATGACATCTTTGTATTCACTTCACTATAGTCTGCCATTAGCTGTAAACAAAATATGAATTCATTTCTTATGCATTCATGTCTCATTATTGTAGTGAACTTAGAATTTCCTGCTTTACCGCTTCGAATAGAGACTTGGCTGTAGTGAAATCCTGGAGATCTTCATAAAGCCGGAGGCCATCTTCTTCTAATGCATTCTTATAGTCACCAAATACCATTGGATTTCTCAGTGCGTAGTCCGCATGAGACTCAAAGTGATCCTCGATAATCTCTTCAATGAACTCGTTGACGAGTTTCATATCCTACAAAATGGAAATACTATGTTACCTTTAAGTTTGAAATTAGCCGCATTTTCAGGAACAAGTATCTTACCCGCTTTGAAATTAGACGGTCACAGAACACTCGTGTACATTCGTTCCGCCAAACACGAATGACTTGCTTGCTCATCGTAAACTTGTCCAGAGTGATTTGGCAGAGTCCATTGAAAACTCGAGATATATCGCGCATGTTGAAAATGTAGTGGAATTTGCTTGGAGTGGGAGGAAGTTCTCGGAGCAAAATCTAATATGGAATAAAAGCTCCTATTATACATATATCACTGTTTATGATCAACAAGCATCATTACATTGTTTACATACTTCAAAAAGCTCCAGCGTTGCATACGTCAAAGGAGACACGAGTTCCTGAATGTGTTGGGGAAAAAATTGAACATGCGCCGAGAGAATGCTTGTAAAGATGTGGAAGAGAACAGTATTGGTTGGAAAAGCCATGTTGTACACGGAAAATAGTGAAATGAACCGAGGGTCAACTTCATTTCGTCCACCACCCGCTTTGCCCATTGCAGCGATGTAACCTGTCACGAGAACATGCGAATGTTAGCCCAATTGCTACGCTGTCCGGGAACTAATTTCAACACTTACCAATATCCTTAATTGATTTCCAGTTCATGTCTTTACCCCGATCGTACATTCCACCCTTCTCAATCAAGAGTTTCAATAGAGCAATAGGTTGTTGCGTACCATACGTATCAACCTACGGAAAATTCATTTCAATAAATTGCACGTTCCAAACTGGTAAGAAGGTTTTGATTCAGAAAAATTACCTGTGGCATGTTCAGTTCATCTATGAAAGTTATGAGTCGTTTTCCGGGAGGAGGTCCGTAAACGTCCTTGGTTCGTTTCTCAACGTTGGCTTCAATATGGCGCTAAAGAAGTTACAGCATTTCATGAACATTCTATTTAAAAAAAGTTCATACACTCTTATGGAATCCTACTTGAACATCCATGGAAGAAGTTCTAGAACTAAAACTCATGTTGACCACTAGATTCGAGTCGGGACTGAGACAATGCGTGTACGTGTGGCATGTTGCGGTTTTGGAAGTGCCGGTAACGCCACAAAGGACAACTGGTCGCTTTACCTGGTGAAAATGAGAAACCATTAACTGGTTCATGATTCATGACATGCAGTAGAGCGTGTTCAGGTTAGCATAAATTATGCTTTCTCTCCATACTTTCTCCATGAGCTTGAGAATCCAGGTTGTTTTTTCCGAATCCACGGTGGGAACGAGAATTTGCGAGAACTTGAGCTCTGGGTCATAGATATAAGGCGGCACGAGACCTTGCCAGGGACGCCACTCTTGTTCCTCTTCCATCCACAAGTAATCCGATAACTTTCCATGTACAGTCGGCATTTCCGCTAAGATACAATTCAGCGTTTCGATGTTAACATCCAAAACAGACTATGGTCACTGGCTTCTTGATGAAACCCACCTGCTTTTGCAAATACGTCTTTATCCACGATTTGAGGAAGTTGTGAGAGCTCTCTGCAATAAGCGTCGAAAGTTTCACAAGATTCTTCCAATAGCCCTGATCCGAGAGACCAATAGACTGCAAGCAGGAAGTGCATTTCCAGGTCTGCTGTTGGTTTCGCTGGAAGCGTTGCGTCCAACGTAAACGCCAATTGTGTTACCTAAGCGGATGACCAAGATTGTGTAAATTGTATATGAAATATTTAAAAGATAAAGTGGATTATACATTATATTTGAACTTGCCATATTGAGATGAGACAAAGGAACTATCGTCTTTAATTTTTGACCTTGAACTTCATTCATGATGCCTTCGAGGATGAGTTCAATGAGTTTCACAACGTATTTATTGAATAACCTGTTCAAGTCGTCTTGTTCCGCCGGAGGTCTGAGCGAAAGCAGAAATCATTTTTCGAATTCCTTCCTTTCCGAGTGTCAAAGTTTCGAACTTACCTTGTATTCACCCAACGTTTCCAAAATGGTAAATATCCGAGATTTTTGGGATCAACGAAGACCATCCCAGCTCGAGAAACAGTGGCTAGAGAGAATATTTAGCCGTAAACTCAATCTGTATTTCGAAATTAGCAACCATAAGATGAATACTTACCTGGCGACGCATATTCGAGATTACCAACCTACAAAAGCATTTGCAAAGCATCAATTGATTATAGTATAAGACTATCTTTATAAACTTATAGTAAATTAAGTAAATCAAAAAATCAAATTACCTCAAATAAAAGTGCGCAATGCTTCTGAAGACGGATCCGTTCACCATTCGGTAGAGTCAAGAGTTTGTTGTCGTCCATGACTGAGTTCATATTTTCAACCTAGACAATATATTTGGATTAATTACTTGTAGTCTAGCTCCAAAATATCTGTGCACAACGACTCACCCATAAAGCATCCACATCACCATCGAACAAGATATAACGACGTTCGCTTTTCTCCGTTGGACGATTAATTTCCCGGAAAATGTTTGACAGGAGACCGTCCGTCCAATCTTGCAACAAAAATAGAAAAAGTTCTAATACCGCTCTCGTAAAACCGAAGTCCAAAGTCACTGATTAAAATAGCACAGGTACCTCTGGTTGCTGGGTTAAGAACTCCGTAAAGTTCATTCACACTGATTGCCTAAATATTTTTTCAATGATTTACTTGATATTTCAACGGTTGTCAATGCTATGGTTCTGGGATTTGCAAACATACTTTTGGATTTACAACATATAATTTGGTAACAAGTCCGAGTCGTGTTTGTGCCTTGCAGAGTGCACCAATAACGACTGTTTTCCCACCTCCAGTGGGTCCTACGACCATTGTGGTATGTCTGGTCATCATCGTTTCATAGAGTTGGATAACTTTGTCAACCTAGAATGCAAAAATTAAATTGGTCAGATAGAATTGAATTCAAATCGTGAACTCGCTTTGATTACACTATCGTAGTTGGCAAGTACCTGGTCCGACACCACCAAATAATTATCGCTCAGAAGCGCTCCTTCAACCGCTTCATTGAATTCTTCGTACTTTACACGTGGACAATCTGTGAAACCAAATCATAGTCTCCCATATGCTTCAAATTAACTTCTAGTTTGGATATTTACATTTACTAACCTAAGCCAGGAAATAAGTCCTGAATAAGTCCCAAGAAAAGCGGAACATCTTCGTACACAAACTTTGGCAAGTTCATGTCACGAAGAGCCCTCATCAATACTAGTTCCTCGTCAAGATCTGGAGCGTTTCGTTTCAACTCCCCAGCCATTACCAGAACTGAAAATTGAAGTATTTGTTGTTGACCTTCGATTCTAAATTCTAAACTACTAAGATCTCAGAGTTGCTCGGAGGGCTTACCAGATTTCAATGCTCGCAATCCAAAATCGTAGTGATTCTGTTTAGAAAGTTGTCCTCGGGCCAATTTGTATAAAACGGTCATTTTCTTTGCCAAAACTTTGGCTTGAAGAAATCCTTCTGAGAATAGCATGATTAGGCAAATCATTTCCAAATCCGGAATGATGCATACTACGGGTCGAAACAGAGCCTTGATAGATTCCGGCAATTCTGTGAAAATGTGATAACAAAAATTACTTTGGGCATCAGATTTATGATGGAAACTCATTTCTAATATTCATAACATAAATATATAGATTACCCGTTCGCCCGGCGTAACCTGCGTTTCAATTCAAGTTTAAATATATATTAGTTTGTATTTCACATTACACATAAGTTTAGATCTCGAAGTGATTGAGCGTTACCTGGATTCATCGTGATGAATATCCCCATATTGTGCTGAAGTTTGATTTCTTGGCCATCAAACTGAAACAGTAGACACAAGTGAAAACCTTTAAAGTACTTAATCTAGTTTACAGCTTGCAAAATCTCGAAAGATAAAATGAAAGACCGACTGACCATGAAAGTATCCAGTTTTTGCATTAGAGCATTTCGAATAGTCTGAATCTGTGTGGAAATCACAGACAACACTGAAATGTCGATTCGGTTGAATTCATCAAAGCAGCCCCTAGAAATTAAAGGGAATTCTAATGACTATAAACGGGAGATTGTGGATTAAGGTTAAGAGTTTTCCAAATAACTTACCATGCACCACACTGAAATTTAGAACATAAATATTTCATTACGAAATTTTGAATTCCAAATTACACTACTATTCAATTCAAATACTTCCAACAATATTGCAAATTCCAATACCTGACAAAGACCAGAAAATATGGTTCCAACGGCTTTGTAGTCCATATTGTCTCCACAATTTGTAACAATGCAAAGCATTCCAAGAGCTTTGGCCAAATCCTTTGTAGTTTCCGTTTTACCAGTCCCGGCAGGTCCTGATTAGTTCAACCGCGAAAAGAATGTCGTAATCAAGTTACAATATATTATGAGATTCAGTTATATTTAAGTAATTTACCTGCCGGAGCCCCTCCAAGGAATAATGACAAAGCTTGTGTGATGGTCAGGTAAATTCGATCGGTCAATGGCGTAATTACCTAATAAATTACATAATATTATAATATTATGATTGATAATTATAATTGATAATTAATATTATAATTACGAGGCGCCCGTTTAATCCCATGTACTCGTAGCCATAGACAAAGGAACCAGTGCACTGTTTGACAATTAGACCATCCACATCTCGCATCCAGTAGAATCTCAATTGACTTTCCCATTCGAACTCTTGCTCATCTAAAATACTGAATTGAAAATACATGTGTCAATGATTTCAAAGTATTCCTTGGTTGAAGCGAGAACGGGCAAATCGCGTTTGTCTGCATTTTAAAGTTATATAGACTTACCTGTCTCTAACAAAGCTTTCAATGATGTCCCGAGCATGAACGTCGATGATGAGACAGGTATTGAACTTCTTCCGGTCATTTGGCGAAAGGTTCATCCGAACGCTGATTACAAGGTCGTCCAATTGAGCATTTTGGGCTTCCAAATATTCTTTCATAGCTCGTTTTTGACCCTAAATAACAAATTTGAATTGCTCTTCTTAGTTTACTGGTCGCGACCTGCGGTCTGGGAGTTGTCAATTCAAATCGCGGAATTTTACCTGTTTGACTTTGTAAAATACATTTTCCACTTCGGCTGTCCACCAAACTTGATTGGACGCCAGTACAACCATACCCTGGAAATCGAGCATCCATTCCACTCGGGGCTTGTACATTTTACCAAAGTAAAATATTGCCTTCTTCGTAATGAAGCGATTCGTTCGTTTCATTTCTACCACAACGTCATTCATCCATTCTTCGATGCGGCCATTGCAGGGTACAGAAAATTTGAATTCCATTTCTTCCTTCTCTGCAGAAACCATTCCAGTGACAATTGTCCTGTTCTCTTTTCTATCGTCTACCAGTTTCAGAGCAGCAACATTGTCAAACATCTGTACGCAAAATTGAAGATACACAAAAGTTATGATTGTAGTTGCTAGCGAATAAGCCGTGCTTGCAGCGATCTTGCCTTGATCATATGTTCCTGAACACAGACGGGAACACCGGTTCCCAGAATTGAAAGCAACTCATCATCCGAAATGAAGAAGAATCTGGGAAAGGCATTGCGTTTGCTTGCTAAATAGTCGTTCAATGACTTTTGACATCGGTCCAGTCCTGTGATGAGGGTGTTGAGGTCATTCAATCGATTCGGGAAGTGACAGGCGTCTTTCACCAGGGGCTTATTTGTGGCTTGTTGCATCATCTGTCCAAAATGCGTGATTTTAAATTTACTATTCTAAATGTGTTTGTCAACGACCTAAAATGCCTTCTTTTACCTGTCTGAAGCTCTTATCAATCGAATCAAATCGTTTGGCCTCTTCAGCCAACTGTTGGCGAATATCTCCAGCTGTGAAGATTCCTTCCAAATACATCCATTTTCGTTGTGTCACAAACCAAGCTTCCATAACTTCACTGATCAGAGATAGCGACTTCTCCAATGCTCCCACCGCTGTTAAATTCAAGTAACACATTAATTTTTGCACACTGCACTTCCTCGGAATTCGCATAACAACTTTTCTAGTGGCAATATACCGGCATAAAACGGTCCAACAAATCGGGAACTACTGATTCCCTGAAGTGTGACCATATTGTCGTCTAGCAACTGCATCATATCTTCCATTGGACCAATCATTTGTCCACGGTCTTCACCATTCTTGACGTATCTCATCAAGTTCAACTTGTAGTTGTCCCAAGTCTGTTGTAGTTAATAGGAAAACAATTTTGTGATAATATTCATAATGCAATTTCGGCTTCTCGAATACCTACCTCGGTCAGTTCTTTAATGCACTTCTCGATGTACAATTCCTTGATAGCGCAGGCGATGATATCCGAAATCACATCTGTGAAGCGGTGAAGCTCCATAGCAAACAGCTTTCCCAACGTGAAGCGATCCGCGGCCATGTCGAAGTGTACACCTGAGAACCGTCAAAGGATTTTGATCTTTGAAATAAGGAACACAGGCCAGAGGCGTAACAATAGGGTTTTCAGCGTTTTCACCGAAAAGGGGCCCTGAACTCTTCAACTCTTTTTTTGAAATCAGTTTAAAAAATCTAAAAGTTGAGTTACGCCTAATTAACAAGTAAATGGGAAATATAATTGCTTAACTTTAGAGGACTTAACGGACAATTTTTTCGATATAGTTTGCGATCCGCCTGGGTCGCATACAATAATGCCTTTTAGTCTTCTACTTTTCTTCATTTTTTTTATTTACCGCAGGGTAATAAGGAGCGTGCAAATTCAAATGAAGTTCAGCCCTGTATCTCAAAATCCGCTTTCCGTACCTAATTTCGCTAAAATTTCACCACTTAACTGTTTGCGTTATTTGGGATTTTGCATATTATTTTGGAATTTGCACAGAACTACTTGTGCTTCTAACTATTTACCTTTTTAGAATGAGCGTATATACTATATAAATTACATACATCATATGCTTTTAGACTAAAGAATTAAAACCGTATTTAGGCTCTCCTAGACATATTAGGCGTAGCCAGTTGGATATTGCGTGCGGAATTCGTCGCAAATTTGCTCATAACGGTTTTGGACAAAATAGACCACGGGGAGCACGGGAAAAATAATGAAAAAATTCCTGGGTCTCTCCTTGATCTCTAAATTTACCTCCGAGTGTCAAAAAACGTCAAAATCGTCCATAAAGAAGGTGACAGCTTTAAATTGACAAAACTCATTCAATTCAAATCGTAGAGTCTCGGGGTTTGTTGTTATGGATTGAGAATGAATTAATCTACAACTTTTTGGATCAGTTTTTTGATTAATGGTCTCTAACCAAAGTTATTCATTTCCTAAGTTGTGCATGAAATTCTGTCAACTTTGGACACTCTAAACTTTGATTAGGGACCACTAATAAAAAAACTGACTACAGAAGTTGTAGATTAATTCATTCTCAATCCATAGCAACAAACCTCGAGACTCTACGATTTGAATTGAATGAGTTTTGTCAATTTAAAGCTGTCACCTTCTTTATGGACGTTTACCATAGGGCCATATGTATGTATAGGAGAACCTTAACAAAGCGGCAAAGGTTCAAGACAAGTTTTTTCGGCTATTTTCTACAATGTAGATTACTCGTAGCGTAAATTCTAGAAATACATCTCATTTAGTGACCATATTTAAGTCATAGACCATTAAAAGCATGGCAAGTTAATAGATAGCGCAAATACCTAGTGAAAGTGTTAAAATTGCTTCTCCACTTTAAAAAAATTTGCGCTTCGCGCAAATACGCAGTACAAATGTTTCGATTTCCTGAATTTTCCCGAGTACCCAATGGACAAGTTCGTACAAGTAAGCCCTATAACGGAAGTTGGAATTGCAATATCTGATGCCACCTCGAAGTAGAATATACGCCGAAATCTTTAATGATCATTAATTTTTTATTTGAAGCTACGAACGCAAGGTAAGTATTATATAATATACCCCATTAAAGCCCTCAGCGTAAAACTTTGAAATAATCAGAATATAAAATATATTCTAGCTAGATCACGCCGTGGATCTCGATATGCCTCGCGTAGTTCATCTCAAATTATTCTAGGTTTCTAGAAATAGAACTTAACAAGGATTTTTAACATTGAATGTTACTATCATTCTCATTGCTAGGGTTTTGTTATCGCTTACATCAAAAATCTGTCAGCGAATAATTTGAGCTTCAATTGAACAATAAAAATATGTGTTCTAAGCATTTTAAGTTTAAACACCATTAAAAAATTCAATTTTCAGAAACTCAAAGCGGAGTGAGGATTTCAGTGAAAAGGGGGTCGCGTAGCTATTCTAAGTTTTCGAAACTATTCATTAGAAACAAGCATTTTACAGTCCAGTAGTTTAATGTATTTTTCTAACTTCCAATTGGCAATTGTTAATTTAATTTAAATTAAACTAGAACATATTTTTAGAATGCCAATAAGGGGCGCAAGGCAATCCTTTGAGAATGGGCGCAACTTCTCTTGTTACGCCTCTGAACACAGGTAACTCAATTATACAACAAAGTGGTAAATATGTTACCCGTTTTGTTCATAAGTGTCGTCCAATGTCGTGATCTCAAGGCTTCATGTTTCAAATCAACGAAGAGTGGGACCGAACGTTTGAATTCTTTCATTTTTTCTTCAACGCTTTTTCCAACTTCTGACAAGCGTAAATCTTTGGGTAGCGTTTTAAACTCTTTGATGAACTCATCGATACCATCAACGAGGGCTTGAGGGTTCAAATTGGCCCAAAGGGTTTGAGACCAAGTCACTCGAGCATCCTAAACAATTCAAACCAGCTGTTCACTCTTGATTAAAACGCATTAAAGGAGAGAAGCATGTTAATTATTAGGTACCTTTTGACTCAAGTACAAGCGGAAGAGGATGTCCATTGTGTCCATATTCTTTGACATTTCTGCTAGTTCCGGATAGAGTGTGAACTCGAGACCAAATAACTTCTCCGAATTCGCCATGTCCAGTTTCTTCTTTTCCATTTCCTTGTACTCTTCATGAAAATTCTAGAAAATTCGTACACCAAAAATTAGTTTCAATCAAAAAAATGCCCTAATATATTGCATATTTTCTTAATTCGCTCCTTACTTCTAGAAGCTCAACACCTCTGTCAAGGTTCGATCCTACTGTTCCGGGACCTGTGAAATAATTGTGCATGAGTGATCATTCCTAGTGTGTTATGTGTTCTGAAATCTGATAGAATTTGTAACTTGCCCTTCTCGTAATATCGCTTTACAAAAGCGAGAACTTCTGCTCGGAATCGATCTCTCTCCTGAATTGTAATCTTTGTGAATCGACCCTTGATGGGTTCCATGCGCTTGGTTACAACTTTGACTTCATGAAGCCAAAGCGCTTGCCAGCGTTTCCAAGTTTCTTCAAGTAATTGAACCTCTTCCTCTGACACCTGGTATTGCAAAAATATTTTTTGGGTTGTTGTTCGTCGTCTACTACTAAACGTCTACCTGTTTACCTCGATGTTGTAGAGTCTTAGCACGGCATAGCGGGTCGTCAAGTCCGTGTACATTGCCTCCATGTCAATTGTATTGTCTTGGATGGACTGTATTGTGAGAAACACGGCCTTGAGTTCTTCCACGTTTCTTGGCAAGATATGTAAATCTCTTTCGTAGTCCGAGACTTTACGATCAAAATCGCTGTTCAAATCTTTGGTAGAGGCGGCTAAAAAAAGTCCTAATTTGACCACCCATTCCCTTGGATGGTGAAAAAATTCAAATAATCAAAAATTCAAAAATCCATAAACCTTAGAGATTTTCCAGTGTATTAAGCTGTCCATTGGATCTTTTTGTGGCAACTTGTATCATTGTGAAATGGTCTGGGTTCTGGGTTGTGGGTTTAACGTTATGTCAGGTTGAGAATTTACCTCGAATGTCTGCAAATGGCTGAGAGAAGAGGACTGAGACAAATTCGAATGCATCCTTCCACGCGGAACGCGGGCATTTCCGAGACTCTGGAATAGATCTGAGTGTAGAATCCCATTTTATCATCGTATTGCGTCACTGAAGGATTCTTGTTAGCGAATCCCTCTACCGTCTTTTCTTTGTTGAATCGCCACAATGAGTGGAACTTGCGATACCTTGAGCAAATATCACGTGACCATTGATACAGTTCATAAAACAGAATTCTACACGTAGTCAAGGTATGCATGGTAATTACTGTTTCAAATGCCCCCAGATATTCTGAAGCATGGTCTGAACATTGTCCTGAATCTGGAGCAGAAGTTGCAAGACCCTTGGAAGTCGTCCAATGTCCAAAAAGTAGGAATACACAAAACGTTCAAGGTCAGGCCCCTGATAAACTGGTGGGGATGCCACGCATGATCCGCGCATCCATCGCACAAACTTCTTCGATCCGTAAACGCAATCTCGTGCTCCAGATGTGAACATGTTGTAAATCTCGTGAGGAGTTGGGGTCAGGCGGATTTCTGGAGTGTGGAGAACTGCGGAGATGTCAAAGAGCGGACTGTTTGAATTCATTCTTTTCTCAACGTGGTAGAGACTCCGAATCACGACTCTGTAAATCAAGCATATGAGTGAAACACCTTTGGATGTATTATACACTGGCCTGGATTTAATCATCATCATCAGTGTCTTACTTTGCCATGAAATGGAAAACATGCTTTTCCCAAGAAATGAAATATGGACGGAATTGTTTCAGTTTCCCAGTTGAACTAAGATAAATGAGTGTTTCCAACTTGAGAAAACAGGTTGGTAAACCATTGAACTGTAGAAGCATTTTCTCCCAAACTCGAATACGATACTTTTCCCAATATTGGAAGAAGTCCTGAAAAAATAAGATTTGAGTGAAAGCGTATTTTGCTTTTTCCTTCATTTGCAAGTTGGAAATACTCGTAAATTCCATGATTACATACCCAACAATCAAGAATAGGTAAATTATATTTCTTGTTTTTGTATGGCGGCTCTTTGAACAGCAAGCAATTTTTTAGAGTGTAAAGACGCACACGAATATCCTTGGCCACCTTATTGACCTGAGACGATACAGTTTTTTAGTTCGATTTTCTGAAAATTTAATTCTAAAATCTTACCTGGCCAACGACACCCTCAAAATGCTGAACGTGCTCCGTGAGGAGTACAGCATAATCAGGAATTCCAAGTGCTGTCCAGTTCAACCGTAGCAAGCCTTGGTCAAAATTCTTTTCCATTTCTTTAATTAATTTCTCCATCAACTCAGTCTAATAATAAAATCAGAATTTCTGTATTGTATAACTGTGCTTGACACAAAAAAAAACTTATTACAAATATGGTATGCGTATTCCTTCAAAATTTCAACTATTGTACCTCAGCAGGTCGCAAATTGCGTCGAATTTCGTAGTAGTTGTCCAATATCGTGTTGAGAATTCGGCTGTTGGTCACATACGAATTTCTCTGTAAAGCAATATTGCTCACGTTCTCAGAAATTCGGTATCCCATTTGCTCGAGATGTAACGCTTCATGGATCATTTCCATTACATCCTTCGGAAGATTGACTTTATACACCTTTTTATTCTTGCTGACTTCCAGATTATGACCCACTGTCATGAAAAGTGGCAGTTATAAGTTATGACGATACTTAAATGTTCCGAGATTTGCCTCGTGAACTTACATTCTTTGCCAGCAGCAACCTTGATAAATATGTTTTTACGAAGACTGGAGCTCATTATTTTGGCTGCTCCTTCACAATATTTCTGATACCAATTGTCTTCATACAATTTCATCTCCCTGGCCAAGGTGAGGTACTCCTGACATGCCTGAATATACCAACACGGAATTTCAATTAACCAAAAAAAAAGTCACAAACTATGTAAATTCCGTGAACAATACGCGTCCTCACCAATTGTCCAACATCCGTGCTAATAACATCATGCTGAGTTCTGAATTTCACAATTGTTCGTTTGATGTGGTAGAAGAATGCCCGGACCCACCAAATTCGTCCTCCAACTGGATTTAAGAAAATATAGAAACTGAACTACAAAGCACGACTGAATTACATTCTCAAAACAGTTCCGAATTGAAATTCAAAATTAAAAATCAATCCCTTACTCGGTGGGGTGTACTTCTGTACTTGTGGTTTTTCTTTGTTCGTCTAAAAGTAAAGTAAAGCGTCGCATATCACATATCACTTTTCCATGCTTTTGAATATTTTAGTTCTGATAATTTTTGGTAAGTACTTGTACTTACTTTTACTTTGTAAAGGTTACTCAATTTATGATTTAAACAAAACTCACGTTGAATATCTCCTTCACAGCCTTGACTTCTTTGATATAGATTTGCAAGGCTTCGTCAAATTTCTTCATAACTTTTGCATGATCTCTCGACTCAATATTCTTGAATTTCATAAGAATGTCGAATGCTTCATCTGCAGATCTGTAGACATTAAACATTATTACACCTCATTTAGACGTTAATACATAATTCATAATTAGCATGTGCATGTGCACTGTACAGTGCACAGCTTTGTGGACCTTCCCATAGCAAATTTGTGTATTAGTTATAAGTCCAATCAAATGGAAGTGTACAATACAATGCATTATGCAAAATGTCGCAATACAAGAATTTATCAAAATTGATAAATATATAAATTATTGACGAATAATTATTATAAATTTAATATTTAAGATGATCGTTTTGTACTTTGTATGCATTAAATATACAGAGAAACTTATAAAATATGAGACACGTTTCAGATCCAATACCTGAAAGTGAGTTCAGCCAAGAACGTAGAAAAGTCCTGCTGAAACACAGACTCCTTCTTGTCCACAGGGAGAGGCGGATTCTTTTCCCTGACCTTAGCTGAAACTCTCCTCACACGATCTGCCTCAGTGGATTTCCGCATTTCCGCCGAGGGCACTCGTTCTTCATGCGACCCGACGTTGTGAACGGAAGGTCGCACTGCTCCGTCAGCACTCCCTGGACCACTGACACTCATTTTTGGTGGTGCTACGCTTCCTGTTGGACCCGTGACACTCATTTTTGGCCCTGCTCCTCCTCCAGCTGTCCCAGCTTCAGCGGATCCACTGGGGACTGTCTCGTTGGGGTTGGACATGACTTCCAACGAATCCTTGTAGCT
>JAQFYU010000522.1:0-21189 GCA_034694905.1 Ceratophysella granulata | reverse complement strand
GAGAGTGCACGGCGAATATGTGCAATTTCAGCGCGGTTTATCTCGGCACTGCTACAAGATAGAGGCATAGTATCTGCAAATGATTTGTGGGTAATTGTATTGGCTTTACAGGGAATGCAAAGTTTTGAAAATCGGTTTAATATTTCAAAAGATATGGGCCAAATTGAAAGACGTGAGAAGTACGGCAAAGCCCATGTACATTGTTGGTACATACATAGTTGTATGTATGTATTATGTAGTGTACAGGGTGTTCTATAAAGGAAATTCCACTTTGGTATTTCGTAACCCTTAGAAACGCAACGAAAATATATATTATATGTTAACTTAACGCCGTACCAAGATCGATCGGTATCGAAGCTGGATCACATACTAAACGACATTAATATCTTCAATTTTTGTCTTTTGTTAATCATGAGACTCGTGATAATGGAATCAAAAAATGGCATTTAATATGGGATGCCAATGAACTGTTTTATTAAATAAAAATTACACACATATGTACTTCCTATATACTAGGCATACTATTACATATATTGTACATTGATACATGAACCTAGCCTATAAATACCATTCCAAATCATGTATATCAGCTTCCCTGATATTTCCCATTTTTTCGTAATCGGGTTGACCTGCATTCAATATTCAGCTTCCAGCTTGACATCCTGTGCTCTGTGTATTGTTGGTTAGGACAATAACTAAATGACCATTAAAAAAGATTTTTTACAGAATCATATCGCGATCGAGAGTGAGTAGAGTTGTGTAGAATATTTAAAACAAAGGGGTTTGATCGAAACTCAGAATCAGAAGTGCACTAAATTACGTAATGGTGTAATTTGTGATGGTGAATTAAAAGAATCAAATCGCAAAAACAGCAAATGAATCCCATTAACATACGTTTCATGATTAACAAGAAACAAAAATTAGAAATTCAGCATTTCGGAAACCATAATAATCATCTTAGTATTGTTTCCAAAGCAGTGAATTTCACCTGCTTAAATACTTTTATGACTTAATTAATAGTTTCGTCTCTCAGAAGTTGAGAATGTGAGATGTGGCTTTGAAATGCTGAATAAAATTGCGGGCTGTAACATACTGAACCATGATTTCTTCAACAACAAAAATCAGATTTTGTGATGTTGTTGATATTTCATATTCTTTCTCCCTATTTTCGTTTTTTTCAAAATTCATAATGTCAATAATGTGGATTAATAATTAATTAACAGATATATATATTATCTGTTTTCCCAAAATATCTCTAGACGCATGTGTATTGGGGTTGAATATACGCGGAACTCGAATATGGTCACAGAATAACTGACTTCTTTCAATTGTACCTGGTAATTAGTATTAATCAACTAATTAGTAAATAATTTCTCAACAAACCCAAAAGAGGTATATACAAAGGGGTTCCTATATACGTGGAACTCGGATATGACAACGGAATATTCGAATTTTTTCAATAGTACCTGCTAATTAGTTCGACTAAATATTAATTAACTAATTTCTCCAAAAACCGGATTGACGCATGTGTATACTGTTAGTAGTTTATTAATGTAGGCGAAATTCGAATATGACCACTGAATAACTGAAATTTTCGAATTCCGCGTATATTATAACCCCTACACATGTCTCGCTCGGGTTTTCGGAGAAATTATTTAATTACTAATTAGTTGATGAATATTAACCAGCAGGTATCAATTAAAAGTTTCAGTTATTCTGCGATCATATTCGAATTCCGTGTAAATATATTAAAAGCCCTATGCACATAGCTCACTCGGGTATTTGAAGAAATTATTATGGAATTATTTAGCCGAATAGCAGGGTTGTCCGCCATCAGCAGAATATTGGGTCTGTCAATATTCATAGCCGAATGTTCGGCCCGGCTGAATAGCAGAATTTTGCAAATCGGAACGCCTAGTCTGTGCTAAGTCCGCACTGGACTGGAGTTCAGACTAGAGTTTCTCTTGCTCTACCCTCGCACTGACGTCACACCGCTGGGGAACCTAAGGCTATTTCTCTTTCCACTCTTTCTCTCTCATCGAGCACTATGTGGGTTGAATGCAGGATTAGGATACATACATGACCAAACTAAATACTGAGGTGATTTGATTAGGATAGGGAAGGGAGGCTAAGTTTCCGAAATGCTCGATATAGTGAAATGGCGCTGTTCTCCAAGGGCGGTTACCGCCTGTATCTTAATCCTGAATTCAACCAATTTTTCATATAGAAACAATTGTTGGGCCCCGCCACCAAATATCGCGCTACCCAACTGTCCCTGCTCAAATATCGTGTCGCCCATATGTCCCCGCCCAAATATTGCGCCGCACGCCCAACCAATTGTCCCCGTCCAAATATTGCGCCGCCCAACAACATATAGGATACGGGTAACGGAAAAGCTATCCGAACTCATTCGGATCGGATACGGATAGGGGACAAAATTATCCGAAATGTTCGGATCGGATCGGATAATGGCATTATCCGATCCGATCCGTTCGGAACCTTACTTGTAAGTGAACCACCGGCACTATTGTATACTGCTCTGCAATGCATCTTGTGAAATATATTTAGTTAATCCTGAAATTACGTTACAATTAGCATAGTTCAGAATGTCAAGTTGTTTTGTGAAAGGATGTGCCAATACATCGTATAAGTGCAAGAAAGGCGGAAAAGTTGTTCAATTCTTCCGTTTTCCTAAAGAACAACCTGCTCGAGATATTTGGACAAAGAACTGTGGACAAGAAAATATTGTCATCAAAGATTACCTTCGCGTGTGCTCAGACCATTTTCAACCCTGCGACTTCAAAAACTCCGTTGAAGGACCTTGCCGTGTGCTGACGAGTGCTGCCGTTCCAAGGACAAATTATGGTAAAATCCAAAATCCATTTCCAATTGAAATGAAATGAATAAACGCATATATATTATTTTAACCAGTGCGCATTCTAAATTACGGTGTATTTCGGAATTTCCAGGCTCCTCAACTAAACTACGCTCGTACTGGACTTGCCGGTTGGACTTCTAAACGCCGAGATTAAAATTGGCAAGGAGGTTCTACTACTGAATTTTGGAGTGGGATGTCAGACCGTCGGACCGTCTATTCCAGTAAGCATTCGAGAACCAGAAATTGTGCGAAGGTTGGTGCAAATTTATACAAAGTATATGTAATAGTGAAGGTATTTTGATGAGTAGTAAAATGAGTACATACTCGTTTTAACATTTCAATCTGCAGTGATGTCGTCGAAATGTCACGAATTGAAGAACTCAAGACGAAATGTGGGAATTTAACCAAAAAGCTCTCAGCCGAGAAGCTTCGATGTCAACCAAAAGTGCGAACCACGAAAACTATTCTAAACCTGTGCAAAAAGAAGATTGCATTTTGGAAATCCAAGTTCAATAATAAGAAGGCTTCACTAGTTGAAATTAAGTCCAACGTGAAGAATTTACGAAAGGAAAAGAAAACCATGGGAATTACGGCGGTCCGTAACGCATTTTCGAAGCATTTCACGCAACGTCAAACAAAAATGTTTCTGAAGCAAACGTCGAAGACCATCTGGACCGAGGAGGACGTCAGTAAGGCCTTGTGCCTCCGTGCAAAGTCAATATCGGCATACGAATTTGTAAGGACCTCCTGCAAAATTCCATTGCCCTCGAGAACAACTCTAAAGAGTTGGGTCCAGAAGATTCACTTTGAACCTGGACTACTCCGATGCATTTTAACGATGTTAAAATGTGAGTTCTGTCAAGCTACAGAAATGGAAAGGCATTCAATTTAAATTTTTTTTTATTATTTTTAAATAATTTTTAAAAAAATTTTTCACAAAATTCTGGAAATCTGCATTACGTATCGTCTTTGCTGGGGTTTGATAGGCAGTGCTCACTCTGCTTTGACGAGATGAGTTTGGACGGGACGGTGGCACACGATCCAGCGTTGGACCGGATCTTCGGCCCACACAAAAATATGTTCGTAATCTTTGCTCGTGGGCTTTTGTTGAAGTGGAAATAACCTATTCAATACGGTTAAGATCAGAAACTTTCAAGTGATGATGTTCAAAAGTTAATCCGAAGCCTTCATGACGCCGGACTTAATTTACTATCCATCACCTGTGATAATGCACCATCTAACCGAGGAATCTGGAATAAACTAGGCGTGACCTTCAAAAACCCGTCATTCGTCAATGGCGTGACCGGGAAGCCGGTTTACTGTTTTCCCGACCCTCCACATTTGATCAAGTTGTTACGAAATAATTTGCTGGATCACAGATTCAAATTATCAGACGGGACGTTGATTCTGTAGCAAGACCTGGAGCAATTGTTAAAAGTCGACAACAACGAATTCAAAATATGCCACAAATTGACAAAAAGGCATCTGGAAGTGACTGGAGCCGAGAGAATGGTCGTGTGTTTGTCATTTCAAACCCTCCCGAGCGACGTCTCAACAGCTATGGGGAAATATTTTCCTCAGAAGCAGCGACAGGCAGCCTTCATCAAACTTGCGAATGATTGTTTCGAAGTGTTCCTTTGGAATTAATCAGCCCGAACAGCAACGAATTCTAGATGAGTTTTACCACGAGATCGAGAATATGACAGTACTTGGCTCTAAATAGATGTATCCATTCCTAACTGGTATCCTGATGTGCATCAATGCTCTGAAGTCACTATACGTGGATCTGAGCAACTCATTCTTAAAAATCAAGTACATCCATGTAAACCGGTTCAACCAAGATATTGCTGAGAATGCATTCGGGATAATTCGATCAATCGGGCATTTTAAGCAAACCCCAAATCCTGTCGATGCTAGATACAGGTTAAAATATCTGTGCATGCGATTACAAGGTCGACATGCCCGGCTATTCAGCGTGAGGACGAAGATGACGACACGGCAATCTTTTCAAGTAAGATCGCGCCGCTCATGGGCGAAAATCTTAAGGACTTTCCCAAAATTTCCCGGAATATCGAAGAGGCAATTTCAGAAATTACGATGGGAGATGAGATTTCGTCAGAGAACTGGGCCCTTTCAATGGCTAACCTTAGAAATTTAAGCCTAAAAGAGATGTGAATTTGGAGGGGAAGAAAAGTTGGCAGGATACATGGCATTCAAACTCAAATCCAGGTATTCAAACTTGGCTATGCCACCGGAATATGAAAATCGAAACCCTCAAAGCTGGCTACAGTGTATATCAGAAGACCATACCGTCCTACGATTTTCTTAACCTTGCTAGAGCGTTGAAAACGTATTTCAAAACATACCACGATGTGAAGGGGAAATGGAAGGTCCACCGAAACCCGGGCATGGACATATATAAGACAGAAATCATCAGGTTTTCAAGACACCTTGCTTGCGAATTTGCTTACAAAATAAAATTGAAAATCAACAACTGAGGCGGGCCGACGCAGGGGGCCGACGAACTTCGCTTTGGCTCCGTCTTGCCTTGCCCTCTTCGTGTATAGTCAGTACGGACGGGCAACGGACCCAAGCAAGAAGCGATGCACTCAGTGACTCCGCACTGAGGTAGAGTTTGACTTGTGCAAAATCATGGCACGATCTATCCATCAATTCGAACGTACATGACATTGCATTTCTCTAGTAAAACCTTGACGGACGAGTCAACCGTTTGTTGTTATTCAGATTGCAGATTGCATTGAAGTTAAAGGTGGCCGTGAAACTTAAGGTTACATAAATCAGTCGTATTTATTAAGTAGTAGTAAGTAACCACAACAACATGAAGCAGGATTTGTTAGCCGTTTACAACCTGAGCGAACGACCAAAGAAAAGGAGCAAAAACCCTGGACAATGGAATCGGAATAAAGTGAAGTTGGCTCGAGTAGGAGGTAATCGATTAATCAGTTAGTTATTAAGTATTAAATTTAACATCAGTTTAATTGAACTGATCTCAAAAGGTCATTCATATATTCTGTATTCAATATTTTGTGCATTTTGTGTGACTGTCTTAAGCTTGATGGCAAAAGAATTTTGTTTTTAGTGTACCAAAACTCATCTCGTTCTGTTCTTACAGGCACATCTTTTATAAATGAGAAAGGGTGCCTTCGAAGGTACTTAATAGCGACTACGTTTGCTCATGTCGTCCCAGTTGTCAGGGAAAGTTCTCCGCTCAAGAAAAGGAACTGATTTTCAAAAATTGTTTCACCTTAACATCTCACACGGGACAAACGTTGTACCTGCGTAGCTGCGTATTAGTTGAAGAAAGCAACAAATACTTCCTGATAGCGTCTGGAAAGTCTATCAGAGTTTGTCAAAAGTACTTCCTTGCCATCCACTCTGTTTCACGTTTACGGAAGAAGGTAAATTTTTAACTTCATTTCTGGTGTTATCATTCATATGTTGTATTGGTGGCGAATTACGAATAACTACACTTTAACTTTAAATCAATTAGGTGCTCAACCGGCAAACAGTGGCTACAGATCTGTTTGGGCGCTATTTCAGTCGAAAACGAGTAACAGAAGAAATATTGAACAAGGTCAGGAATTTTCTATTGGGCTTGGAAGCAAGAGGGTCACATTACTCCAGGCATGACAATCATCATAGGAAGTATATGGAATCCAGCCAATCAATTTCAAAGTTTACCAGGAGTTCATTGACCTGAATCCAGAACTTTCTGCATATGCAACTATGAACTAAAATGAGGCTACTGACCACAATAACATCCACTATCTCAAGCAGTGGGTGTTCGAGAAAATCTTTAATTATGAGTTCAATATATCCTTCGGCTATCCTCGATCAGATATTTGTGAGGTATGCCAGAAGAACTTCGTGGAGCAGAAGGCAAGTCGCATGGAGAACAATGCGGTGAACCTGGAAGCTTTTATCACCCAACATGTTAATCACTTGGAAGATGAAGACGGATTTTACAATTCAATGAAGTTAGATACTCTGGGAAGACTACCCATTACAACAACGGCTCTTTGTTTCGATTTCCAGAACAATTTGCCTCTCCCGGTCACACAATACATCAGCTGAATTTTTTTCACCGCAACTTTGGATTTATAACTTCTGTGTTCATATTTTAAGATCAACAGAATCCGTCATGTACATCTACTCTGCATATGCAGGGAAGGGAAGCAATGTCATAATCTCATGCCTCCAGCACTATTAGCGCATTGACACTTATATTCCGCAATCACACAAAAGCCTTCTACTATTTTCAGACAACAGTTTTGGCCAAAATATGAACAGATATCTGCTCGCATTTCTCAATTCAATCAACAGATTCGACGATATTCAGCAGAAACTTCCCGCTTCCTGGTCACTCGCGGATGGCATGCGATAGAGACTTCGCTCAAGTAGAAAAAATGAAAAACAAGTGCGATAAGTTCTTCTTTCCTTCTCATTGGATGAACTTGATTAAGAATTCCTGATCAACCAACAAATTTAAGGTTATTTACGTTGAACATCCATTAACCGATGACCGGACATGTGACAGAACCCGTATTACACATATTAAAGATTTCAAAGCAACTCTCAGTCCACTTGTTTGTCCACCGACTGGAATTAACAAATACAGAAGCTTCAAATTTAATTTGGATGGAAGTAGTACTGCACGCAGACACACAACAGGGAACTTTGAAGATGTATTTCAATACAGGAAGCACGGTGACACGTTGGACGCGATAAAAGATGCCATTGTTCTGCACCACGAGCATATAATGACTACGTACCTGTAAATCCTAAAAATTATATAAATATTATGAAACTACTTGAAAGTACATTCCGATTGACGTCATATTTTATGAAACAGTGCAGATTGGCTCTACAGAAGTATTCGTGGATGAAGAGAATGAAGAAATTAGTTTGTAATAAGTTTGTTGTATTTACAATGTTCAAATTCAGTTTAAATATATTATAAGGTGTTTCGCTATCGTGTGCTACTTTCAAATAATACATAGAATTTGTGCTTTGATTCTCTATTCTTTTAATGTATTGCTCATGTGAATAATTGTGACAGAAATTCGTCAGGTCCGTTTACTTACATTATCCATATTTTTTTCAGCATAATGTAAACGCATAATGAACACATGACATCATGTATTCTTCATTTCTGACGCCGAACGTAGTTTCTGTATGGCACGCGCCTTGAAATTTTAGAAAAATTTACATTCCGTCAAAATTGGCATGGCGACCATTTTTACTTCAAACCCAAGTGTACTTCTTGCACGGACTCCTTCAATTGGAAAGCAATGATGTAACATTCCAGATTTTGTAAAATCAACACAATTACATTTTTCGTTTCGTGTGGAATAGGCTTTACATTTTGAGGCGAGTACAAACTATTTCAGAATTTGCTAAGAAGATGAAAGACTTTAATCAAATTAAAAAAGTACGAATGAACACAGAAGAATCTGTCTTATTCGTTTTCAGTAAAATCATAAATATGACCAGTAGGAAAGAATCACTGCATCTGAAGACGGGCGTTCTCCTGATCGTCCTGTCGTTAGGGATCCTGATTCACACAGTCTCAGCGTTTAAGCCTGGGCCTAGCGGAATGAACATCCCAGACGGAAGAGACTGCCGAGATGGGAAGAAGCCAATGAATAAGACTGTAAGAGCAGCTTTCAGGAAAATCCTGGAAGATCATCCCAATCAAATTCGACTCACGATCCGTTCCAACCTCAGAACCTACTCCATCATGATCAATAGTTACTATGGACCGAACTGCGAGAGCAAGCATTGCTGGTTGGATGACCTCATCAACACTCCCATTTGTGGTCGTAAACCGTTAAGGTATGATTACGTACACGATGTTTAATTATACCATCTGTCCAATTCAAAGTTTAAATGAAACCAAGAGCGAACAAGAATTTGATGAAGCGTAATATTGTTCCTGAAGGTTTTATGCTCGAAGGACGAGCTGCCTTGATGGATCAGATGACCCACTCATAGAACCACGTCCTGGAATACGCGGGTCAGGTGGAGATAGTGAATACTACGCGCAAATAAGACTTTACCAGGAGGGAAATTCCAATTATCGACAATTTTGCAAACGACCGGTCTGTCGATTCTTCCCTGGACAAAACGTTTTTCTCTGCCGTTCCAACTGGATTCAAGGAAATATTTACCTGATACTGATTATGGCTGTAGTGCTCTTCGTCCGTAACCGCCAGGCCCTTTGGACTGCCTCGATTCAAAGTTCTGCGGTATACTGATAGTTGGTGCGCTGCAGTAATTAGAATGTGTATATTTCAAATTGTGGTAAAAACCACTACCTTTATTCCAAACTTTAAAGCCGAATTCAATGATTACCCGAATTGAAACGCATTTGCTTGAATAGACTGAAACATTTCCCCTGTCTAATGTCAGATTTCTGAAGTGGTGGCACCCAAGCGCAGTATCAAACGGCCCTATTCGTAGCATATCCAAAGTCAAGCATCTAAAACCAAAAGTCTAGTTTCAAGCGCTTATTAATATTTTGAACATATTGGTGCCATTTGAACGCATTTACGTGAATTTAGGGAAAGTTTGACCGCTCATGTTCAAATGGTTGTGTTCAAAATTATTTCCAAACCCCAAAATACAAATTATCATATTTGAATACTGCGCTAGTTCGTAGGTACAATTTACCCGCCACTAAATATTCGACCAGGTGGATTGGGTGGGTCATATGACTTGCATGCTACCCCAGTAGCAGAAGTGCAAGTCATCTGACTCACTTGCCACATTCTAGTATTACCAGTTGTGTGTTGACAGCTGTATGCAAGTGAGATGAGTCGCTTCTCATGCTATACTTATATGTAGCACGCCACAGTAGTGACTTCTCTCCAGCCATACACCTTCCAACACACAGAATATGTTCAATTCAATTCACGTCATTCTGTATGCCAAATAGAACAGTCATTCTTTCTGCATAAATGAGACACATTGACATTGGTAACATTAATTCTTTACAGTGTTCTAATTGTCTATTTATTCATTACACTCTTGACTCTGCATCAAGTAGTAGTCCAACCTGGTTAGGTCTCCTGCTATCTGCCAGGTCCCGGTCCAATCCAATCCAACACTCGGCGGTCAGGTTCTACCCTGTCGCTTGTCAACATACTTCTAATTCTTCATGCCTAGTAGACTCTGCTTCTGCTAGGTAATATCAGGCGAGGGCGAGTCGTACCACGCTCGACCTGAACCCGAACAGGTTGATCTCGTAGTCCATAATAACCTCGACATTAAAAACCGCGATGTTAAAAACCGCGAATGAAAAACCGCGAATGAAAAACCGCGAATTAAATACCGCGAATATTAAAAACCGTGAACACTTAAAACCGCGAAATTAAAGTAGGTATTCTAAAATGGCGTAAATTTCTAAGAAAAATGCAAATCTAAAATGTGTACTAAATAGCCTCAGAGAGGAAGCTTTTCACGTATATGCATATGCATGTCCAGATTTTAGTTTCTCTGTTCAAATTATTAGGTTTACAAGAATTAACTAAGTTTGGGAATGATTTTAATCACCGGAATCTAAGTTTTGAATAGAGCGAATCACTTAATTTGCTTGCGTAAGTAGTTGGCCATAATTATCGGGTCAAACCTCTCAATAATCCAGCATTAACAAAAACTGCGTTAAATCCAAAACAACAGAATACAGAATAGGTTTAGTTTACCATTTTGGCGTACCTGCCCAACCAGTGCATCTCCGTTTGAATTCAGGCGTTGAAAATTCCCATCTGGCGTGGTTTCATAGTGAAAGTCCAAACCACCCGCACGAGATTTATATGGAATTCGACTGCTAATTAAAACAGGTTCATGAATTGGAACACCACAACCAACATCAACTAAATACAAATTGTTCGTCTCAGTTTTCACGAATTGATTAACTGAGCGTTTGTACGGGATTTTGACAAGAAGTGCTAAGTGACTAGTAGGAATTCCTGTTCTTCGGAAGACACCTGGAACAACGATGGTTTCGTAGCCAATTGACTCGAGAGCGAACTTCATAAAATAATTATTATGTCCGCAAAGTCCGCCGGACCCTCGAAGACAGGCGCTAAGTACGTGTTGAATGCTTGGCTTCTGGCGATTTTCCCAGTGAACTGAGCCGAGACTCGTAATGTTTTGAAATGGAATTCTTTGAACAAAACTTTTGGTTATGTCCTGGAGAAGGGCTAGCGGATCGTGAACAAATTGAGTTTTAATGTTGGATATTTTGAGAATCTTTGGGAAAAACATTATTAGAAAATTGAATTGTTTCAAATGTTGCGTAAACGGAAATATTCACTTCACACGATTGATTGTAGGTTATGCATGTTTACATACACGACGTTCATCTAACAATTTATTTATTCTCTATCTCTCTCTCTCTCTTTCTGTGCTGTGCTGATGGAATTCACGAAAATTAGGTGTGAGTAGGTATACATATTAAACTGTACGCGCAATAATATGAGGAAAACATTACATAGCTGGAGTACGTTACAGCAATTTCAGACTATTGAATTTTATACACATTTCTGGACCTCGGTCACCTTGACTGTACTGAACAGATAATAGATAATGGACTCAGGACTGTACTGAACAGGCTCTGCGGACGTGGACTATGTATATGTATTTACTCAAGAATGACACTTCGAGACCGGTACAAACAAACACTAATTCCGTCCATACCACATCATAACCAAAACCATACATCATGACTTGTTATATCCTAATCTTCGTTCGATAGTAAACAGCTGTTGGAATCATAATTATGCTAAGCCGGGCTGAAACTTATTTGACAGAGTCCGCTTCTTACGACGGTTGTTCCACTGAAAACTGTAGTTTTTGAAATTATCATATTTCGGGGTAGGGAAGATTATTGAAGTTTGAAGTCCTGTCATTGATAGAGGGATTAGTAATGTTTAAATCATAAAAAATGGCCTATAAAATTCAGAGTTTCTCAGATTTTATTGAAGCTTCAGAGGTAGAGTGATATGGATCCCATAAAAGGAGAGTTCTGAAATTCACAAAAAAGTTTATGGAAAATGACTGTATTTCTATGAATATAATAGAAAATCTTCAGGAACATTGATGCAACATGTCCTAACAGTTTCAATACATGGATGAACCGAGACTATAATTAGGGTATGCACCTAAAATCAAAAATCTGCATCTGTCCTGTACAAAGACAAATGCACACTTTTCAAAATACTAAGTAGCGCCAGTATCGTCCAAAATCGAACAAAGTGATCTCTCATTTGCCAAAATCTTCTATACACGGAATACTTTGGAAACAATATCCACCAGTATTCCTACCGTTTCCGCGGTTTTCGCCCCCCCCCCCTTCCAGTGCGTCACAAATCGCCTCATACTTCCCAACTTCGACTCGAGATTGTCGATTGTGCTCGCTTTGCTGAGAGTTGTTAACTGTTAACATTGTGGGGGCTGTCTAATTTTTGCAAATCAACTGAGCATTATTACTTGAACATAAATCTTTATTTTTAGAACCTTTTCGTATCACAAAAATAGGCTTTATTTGATATAATTCCAAATTTCAAACATTTTTACTCGAACTTGATTCCCTGTGCCAACGGAAGTTCCTTTGAGTAGTTAATAGTAATTGTAGAACGACGCATGTACTGCTTCCAGGAATCTGAGCCTGACTCTCGTCCTCCGCCGGTATGTTTCTCACCGCCAAAGGCACCGCCGATTTCTGCACCGCTCGTCGGAATGTTTACATTCACAATTCCACAATCAGATCCTTTGGGTCCGAGCCACTATAAGAAATGATTAAGATTAGCAACGTATCGAATTTTCTATTTCTAAAGTAATTTTGGGTACATTTTAATTGGTAATGTGGACAAGGAAAGCATTACCTGGAAGACCTTGGAGAGATTCTGTGTGAAGATACTGGAAGAAAGGCCTTGGTCCACCATGTTGTTCCATTGAATGCCTTGGTCAACGTTGGACGTTTTCAAGACGTAGACAATAGGAGCAAAGGTTTCCTTGGTCACCACTGGAGAGTCATGTGGAAGTCCTATGACGATTGTAGGTTCGACGAAGAATCCGTCACGCTTGATTACCTGAATCAGCAAAATTGTAATATAGTTGAAGTACAAGGACTGAACATTAAATATTGAATACCTATCGAATTTTTCAATTTGCTCAAACCTTGCCACCAAAGACAACCTTGCCCCCGAGAGCTTGGGCCTCCTTCACGGTATCGAGGTAGTTCTTGACACCCACTTGACTGTGCATTGGTCCGTAAATTGTAGCTTCATCGATGGGATCCCCCACGCGGTTCATGATCTGCTCATAGCCCTTCACCAGCCGTTGAACGACTTCGTCATGAATCTAGTAAAAATGAAAATGCAGCATTATCCAAAGTTCCCAAATTCCTGAAGCGGTATACATTTCGATTTACACTACTAACCTTCTCATGAAGTATGAGGCGTCTGGTTGTGGTGCAGCGCTGACCGGCTGTTCCGGCACATGCAAATACAGTGGCACGAACAACCATTTCCAAATCCGCGTCATCCGAAACAATGATAGCGTTATTCCCACCCAACTCGAGCAGAGACTTTCCAAATCGCTGCTGGACAGTAACTCCAACCTATTAAAGCATAAATCCTGTGATTAGATACAAAGGTATGGTAGCTTAAACTGAAAATTAGATTTATTGTAATCAAGTTTTACCTGGTTGCCAACTTTCGTACTGCCGGTGAAGGACACCAAAGGAATTCTTTTATCAGATGACATGGCGTTTCCAACGTCGGCTCCACCGCAAACTAAAGAGCAAATTGCACCAGGAAGACCGTTCTTTTCCAGAACTGAAGCCACAATTTTGGTTGTGGCAACAGAACAGAGGGATGTTGAAGGAGCTCCTTTCCAAACCATTGTGTTTCCGCAAACTAGAGCAATGGCATTATTCCATCCGAAAACAGCTACAGGGAAATTGAAGGCCGAAATGATTCCAACGACTCCCAGAGGATTCCAATTCTCCATCAGCACATGTCCGTGTCGTTCAGAAGGATAGATCTTCCCCTCAATCATTCTATTGTTAATTATAGAAATTAGCATTGTTTTTAAGATGATGGTTTCTTAAACGAGTGAAATGATCATGAATTCGGACCTGGAAAGACCGGTAGCATAGTCACAAATGTCCACATATTCTTGAACCTCTCCAAGACCCTCAGGCAAAATTTTCCCCATTTCCATGGATACCAATTTTCCAAGAGGTTGGAGCTTGGCCCTGAGAGCATCTCCAATTTGTCGTACAATTTCCCCTCTCTTGGGCGCAGGAACATCTGCCCATGTGTCCCAGGCCTTACGAGACTTCTCAACGGCTTCATTGTACTCTGTGACCGTGCCCTCGGTTACTTGAGCAATTGGCTGACCATTGGCTGGACAGATGGATGTCACGACCTTGAAATTGTTTAAATGATATACTCTTTGACTTAGCAATGTATTTAACCCACAGCGAGCCACCACTGTGCAACCATCAAGCAATATTTGACTACATAATTTTGTACTTCAATTTACTCAATTGAAAACCAGATGAGCAAAATCCAAACATTCAATTTCAAAATTATTACAAATTATAATATAAAAACGCTTAGTTCGTGAACTGGAAATGTAATGTACATTTTGCATTTGTAGGGCGTAATACATTTGCAGTGTCGATTCTAGAAATGGATTAACTGGGGGATCGATCAATCGATAAGTGAAAGTCAGATCATTTCACCAGATGCTCGAAAAATATATAAAAAATTGTCCAAGCCTGTAAAACTTGGACAATTTAGAATCAACTGGCCGGTAGTATCTTTCGCGAAGCGCAATTGGTTTTCAGATCCATTTTTCAATTTGTGGCTTCATTCCCGATGAGAAAGGGAAATGAGAAATTATGGTCGAAATCAGTGGAAAACTCAACAATAAGTCATGACCGAGCGATCGATATTTTTTCAAAAGTGCTAGTTTCTGAAATGAGCCGGTCCTATTTTTGATTTCATTTCACACCATGCAAGTTTGAAAAATTAGCAATTCTGCTCGACATCGGTGTTTTCAATAATTCAAATGTTTTAAATAATACAAATATTTTGCGCGAAGCTCAAGGCATTTATGGATTCCTCATAATTTCTGGCTTCAATTTTAGAATCGGGACAAATTATTGATCAATTGCAGATTTCAATTAGTAAAATACTTGTATTGGTTTAAAAATTAATTAAGCTACACATAATTTAAGTAACACTTCTGTTGATAGTGTGTGTTGATCTCACCTTACCCGAACCACGCCATGTCCCGTCATAAACCCCTGGATTCTGTTCCTGAAGTCCAAGTTCTTTGAGAAAAGCATATTTGGGGTCAGAAATGAGGTAGGACATGTTTCTGTGATGAATCTTAGGGAAAATTGAAGAGCGTTGAAATGCGAGCGGTCGAAGCGTCTTGAGCAGAATGAGGGAAGCCATGTCGTCGTCCGCTTGACAGCACTGAACTCGAATCAAGGCTCAAATCTGAGAAATTCAAAGAAGCACCTTGAGAAAGAAGAATAATAAAACTTATACTCTGGACTTTGTGTGGTTAGTGGTTACTTACGTTGCGTTGCGATGATGAGGTTATTAGGCTATCCTTGTGGACCTCTTTCTAATTGAGAAATCATTTCCATTTCAAGATATATAATGCAAGTCTTGCACGGCTTAAAGCACTTTGTGAGATAACTGTGTGTGATGGGTGATGTTGCAATAGTTGGACAAGCCCTCAATTTCCTCATCACATCACTAATCATATTCACAGATTAAGTTTGACTTTGAACCGAAGTAAATGTACTTGAACTAATACAGTGGATAAATACGGTGGTATGTAATATGTATATTGACGCAAATACTCAAACTTACAAAAGTCTTGTCAAGAAACCAAAAGAAAATTTCAAATAGTAAACAAGATTTCTTTAAAAAAATTTTTAACACATTGCTTACCATGTCTCACTTTAATGTTATTTAATTCATGACAAAACACGAATTCAGCGGTTTTGCTAATTTCCGATTTGTGTTTATGTCAGAATTATATCACCATTTCAATCACAGAGTTTTGAAATCTTCTTTGCTACAGATAGAGAGGACAAACTCTTGTTTACTTGTTTGGTGCTATTTTTGGGGACAGTTGGGGACAAAACTTCAACCAATCAGATGTTTGCGCGCGAAGCATTCAAACCGGTTCTCCACGTTTGGCGAACATTGCAAGCTTTTTGAGGTCATTGACCTCGGCTGTGATTGGTTGGTTGCTGGTTTTGCTTTGGTTTTGCTCGATGCACTGGCGGGAGGTTTGAATCAGATTTCGTTTTTGCAAGGTAAAATGGAGAAAATTGCACACAATAAATTTAATAAGGTTGCTAAGCCAATTCATTTTAGCGCCAGCAAAGCCATGTCCCCTCTATCTGTACACAACCAGCCTGGACAATATGGTGCCGCTTCAAAACTCTGTGATTTCAATAGTTTAGCTAAGGTTTTCTCCTCTTTTCCGAAAATTCAATTTCTGATGTTTATCGTTAAGCAAGCTTTGCGGAAGTTCCGCTCGTCATAGGAACTGAACGCGAAATGCAATCCTGAAAGTAGCGGCTTGAGATTTGATTGAACTTCTGATTGGATTAAACGTGTAGGGACTATAAATATTTACATATTGTATTTAGAGGTGTGAATGCCTGTACCGGATACCACTCGCAACCTGTTTAACTAAATTGTGACAATAGCTAACCGGAACGATCACTGATAAATGCTAAGACCGATTAAGAATTGAAGCTATGAATCTCAGGCATCTACATAACTTTCGTATGTATTTTGTAATGTATTCCGCTTCTCACTCTCACATTAATGCATGTTTTATGCTAAATCACAACTCACAATCACAACTCACAACAGAAGTGCAGCTCATTACATGCATTACTTATACTTATTGTATTAAAAAAAGTGTAAGAGTTAATCAAATATTGGAATTGGGTGTGATACACATGTTTGCTACATTGTGTAACGAATGCGAAGTAAATAACTGTATTAAGTTTCGTTTAATTGGGAATTTTAGAAAAATTGTAACTTAGTTTGTGTAATTTAATTAGAAGCGTTGTCAATGCTAATTACTGCACATGAAGGTTCAATTAGATTTCCGCCCAAAAATTAGACTCTTCATCTAATTATTTTAACCTTCATTTTTTTGCGTGGTTGACTCCGGTGCTGCTACGGCTACCGGTTACTTGGTAATTGTATCAGATCAGGTAAACGAGTGAATTGACTCTAGCAGCTACATAATGATAATGATCTATGTATGATCCGGAATTTTTAAATAGCAGTGTTTATATAAAAACATTTGAGACATGAAGTTTGATATGATGATTGACTTGACCTGTATATGTATCACATATGGATGGGACAGGACACTCGGTTATACTCACCATCACCATCACCACTTACCACCACCAAACTTGGTAACCCAGAAGATTTTAATTTTTAATGTCCTAAAAATGCTGTAAACTGTGGTTGAATACAGGATTAGGATACAAGCGGTAACCGCCCGTGGTACCCACTTGCGCGCGTTTCGGAATACCTAACTTAATCTGAGGTAACGGGTGGTTACCATGGACGAGTCAGTGGTTACCATGTAACTTTACTCGTGTGCGGTGCGGTTACGCGTCTATCCTAATCCTGAATTCAACCTAAACTGTAAACACAAAGACTGTACAGTAATAAAACAGCTCAAAGCTCAATCCGTTCTTCAACCTAACCGAGAGATTCGTTCGAGATGTCAGGACAACAACAGAGTCATCTATCTGAAGTCAATTTTGAGACCAACGTTTTCCCGCTCGCTCTCAAACAATCCAACACAAAACGTAAGAGTTACGAAACTCAAATCAAAAATAAGAATCGGATTCAGAAAAGGAGCTCCTCCAGCAGCAACACCAGCCAGTAGAGACAGAAGAGAAGTGACAAGAAGTTGTTGCTGTTGTTGGAAGGAGGACGTCGCAAGTCGAAGTCGAAACCGACGACACGAAGGCCACCGTTGTAGCTCTAAAGTGGCAGGATCAACGGTTGATGGAACACGACTCCCGTCACCTACCTTTCTGCATTGTGTACTGCAGGCAGGATTACTTAATTATTCGGGACGTATTCAGCGCCTACTGTATGTAGGCGCAGGTTTCAACAATTGCACTTTCACTAGAAGTAAGATATCAAATACAAGTGTTACTTTATTATTTCTATGGAGTATGCATGAGGTCCTACATTCTACATTCAAACAAAATTCTGCGATGAATCGCAATCGCAAAATTATTTATATCATATAAATGTAAACAAAACATTTTGAAACACCATACAACCTGTAATATTGCAAATGTACTGCAGTGAGATCCGAATCAGAGTAGAATCAAGTGTTTCACTCCATTACCTTTCAACCTTGACAATTGTAAAGCCGAATATGTATTCCATTGTTCCTTAACTAACAGAAAGCAGGCCAGAACTTGGCCATGTCGGAGAAGGGCAAGGACAATCAGCGGACCGTCACGATAGACTCCGCCTCTTCCTCAGCCAGTACCGTTCCTGCCCAAGCGGCCACTGAAAAGGAAGCAAGAACAGATTTGACAAAGCCACCACCAAAGAAAAAGAAATCCGATGACATTCCAGAACGTTTGGGGCCATCTATTCCCAAAAGGAAGAGTTCCTTCTTCGGAAGAAAGAGATCCTCAAAAGTAGGACCAGCACCGGACCAGAGTGTCACTTCCCAAGGAACCACTTCACCTAAATCATCGACCACCACTTCCACATCCAAGAAACGAGGTTCCCTCAAGTCTGAAGGTCGCTCTTCACTCAAAGCTCAAACGGACGATGGCAGACCTGGCGGGAAGAAAGTTGTTGAGAATCCTAGTTTGTGGATGCCTCCGGGACAAGTCAAGAAGACTCAAGGGAATCTCGGGTTCTCAGAAAAAGGAAAGGGTAGTCAGAAACCGTCCGGTACCCGGGCAGGGTCTATTGACCTGAAGGAGCTTTTGGAGACACCACTCGTCCCAATTGCACGACGTAAGATCAAAGTTCATCCGGAAGTTCAGGGAAAGCCTTCCTTTTTGGCATCGACCACTCCGATTCCTTGGAAGGAGAAACGCAATCAGTCGAAGCCGGAACTGGATGTACGTTCACGTCGACTTTCTAAGCAGCAGTCGGAATCTGGAGTAAAGCAGAGCAAACCATCCCATATGCTTCCAGATCCGAAGCCATCACAAATCCACAAGTCTGTTCCAAAGCTGCCCAGAGTTCCGCTCAGCTTGCCTGCATTCAAAGTACCACAACAGGCGGATGACGACACACCACCACCAGGGTCAACCGGAGGTCTTCCTTCTGCAAACAACTCGCCTCGTCCTTCTGTCTGGAGCTTTGCAATGGACAATCTCTATGCACTCTCAAATGCTCCTTCCATTATGTCCCTGCGAGAAAGTATGCCATCACTCGCTGGTTCTCGGAAACCTAGTGAGGCTGAGACGGAAGCTCCAAAGGTCAAGACCAAGTTCTCAGCAATGTCACTCTTTCTCAAGGACTGGAGGAACCAAAAATTGACTGAACTCGTCGTCGTTCCTGATCCGTATGACATCACGGAACTCGTCATTGATCTCAAGTATAACGCTTACACCTGCATGTTTACGGTTTTTGTAAGTTAACACCGAAATAGATTTACTGAATACATAACACTCTTTTCGTCTTGCCTCGCTCTGCCGCTACAATTCTGCTTAGCAGTGTTGGGATTAACGACAATCTTAAGCGCAGGCAATTATTCATCTTTTTCTTTGACCATTTACTCGAAATAAATGGATTTGTTCTTACTCATTGAATTTCAGATGTGCACACTTGTTATCTTCTCTACCTTTTGGTACGCGGGATTGCAGATAGCATCACCAATGTTCGCACGAGATGAAATCTATCGAATCTTTTACCCATGGCCGAGACGATACCTGGGAACAGTGTATGAATTCTGGTTGACTGGATTTGCACTCTGTTTCTACTCCATTGCTCTTCTCGCATATCCCATTCCGAGTGATTGGCACATCAAGTGCTTTCACTGCAATCGACTCTCGGTAAGCGGGCAGGGTATCACTATTTGTTCTACCATTTGAAACGGACATTACTAATTTCATTAAAATAACAATATTTCATATCATCTCTAAATCCAGCGTTGGCTTGGCTACTTTACACTGGTTATCTACATCTTCTGCATCAACTCCTACTGGATTTCGGAAATTGTAGAAATTCCAAAACGAATTTCGGATCACATGGATGAAACGTTTCTGGCCTATCCGAACAGCTCTGTGGCTCGTGCCATCTGGAATCAAACGCATCACTACGTCTGTTTTAGAAAAAATTCGAAACTACCATTTATAACTTAGTTCTATTTTACGCGTTCAGTTGTTTGATTTTGATGAGAAACGAAGCGTTTGTTATAGTAAATATAAACTACTCACGTTTATTAAAAATATACTTCTGATTTTAGTTTCTCTGCTGTGGCAAGAATTCCTACCGAGATTGGGAGGATCCAAGAGTTTCTTACAGCCCCAAAGTGATGCACCGTTTCTATGACGAGCAGGTTCGGACGGAGCTAACCTACTACATGCCCAATTGCTGTAACTATAAGGTAATTAAATGGATGCGAGTATCGTCGCCCTTTATAAAAACGTCTACATCCTGAATCCAAGAGTCGAGCTCAATCAACTTTAGTTAATTTTATCAAAAAAATTGCTGTTGGAAGCGATTTTAATTTTACATTTTGTAGCCAATTTAACATAATGCTTTGATTTGAAATGAATTGTAACCAGACATGCGCAATGGACCAAGCTCCAGGGGGGTGTCAGGCTCAAATTCCCAAAATCGAAGCCGGCTCGCGCTTCGCGCTCGCCGAGTGCGCGCGTTTCGGCATTTGTCCAATACTACTTTCCAATCTTCTTTTCTTTCCTTTTTCCTCTCCCCTTTCTTTTTCCTTCCTTCTCATCCCTCATCAAAATAGAGATTCTGAAAAAAAAATTGCGCGCAATTTTTTTTTTAGAAAATGCGGAATGATTGTAGTAATGCAGGAATCATCTTTAGACCGGCATTTCTAACCTTTGAAATTCTTCGTTTTCGTGAAAACTAAATTAACTTCTACAGTTCTACATACCTGTTTAAGTGCTTATAGTAAATAAGTACTCAAGTACTTTTGGGACTCACGATCACGATTCAAGCCTCCATTCGTTTCTACAGTGGAATTGCAAATACAAATAC
>JAQFYU010000521.1:0-21201 GCA_034694905.1 Ceratophysella granulata | reverse complement strand
TAAAAATTAAATTTTGCAATATACTTTGTAATTAGGAATGATGATGCACCGGATTGGACTAATTTGTGTTGCTAGGAAGAATCTTCCTTTATGTAGTTTCATTCATTTATAAACAAATTGCGAAAACCTTATCCTTTAACAAATTAGCTCACCATATACATGTACATCTTAAATTCACTACTTTTTTACCATGTTCATCTGAGCAGCCCTGTACATTAAATACTCGTATCATGTTACCCTAATCTTAATATTTTGTCTCGATTACACTATGCATGCAATTTGCCCTTACAAATTGCAATTGCAAAATAATGCCCAGTATCAGCTAGATAGCTTTGCTAATTCCACATATGACGATTTAACTCGAACAGATATCAGCACAGCCCAGCCCACAGTCGAGTCCGGCGTCATTTGACCAATTGTAATTGCAAATTAAATGTCTTCTACTAAATCCAGTTGACGGGGGTCTAGCCAAACGTAAACAGATTACAAATACTGATCCGTCCGAATCTCTAGTCCAGATCCGACTCATTAGGCAGACATATACAAAGATTAATTCCAACGTTCAACACTTGTATTTTTGCATGCACTGACAGCCTGTCATCGGCAAACTTTGTCTCTCTTCTCTGTCGCCCGTGTGATCCCGAGCCCAGTTAAAGATCCCAACCAAACTTAGGTACCTATAGTCTTAAATCTTAAATCCTTGAGCCGATTTTACCTCGACAACTTGAACTCAGCACACGTCAGCCTCGTGGTCACTACCTGCATCACTTTCCACTAGCTAAACTTTGGACCTCGTGATTTCCCTACTAGTATTTACAATACTCAGAACTGGTTGCATACCAAATACCGTTTCTATTTATACTGGTTTTAAAAAATCAGTAAAAACTTCAATTTTCCTTAAATTGGAGCTGAATAAATTTGCCACTTTTTTTTTGTCTGATGTATTATGGATGTAGAATTTTAAACACTAGTTTCCAGATTTATTCAAGTAATCAACAATTATGTATGGCGAAAAATCCTAGTTTATATTAGAGATGGGGTTGTACGGAATTGTGTCAAATTGAATTCTTTGTGGATCATCATAACACATTTTTATGAAATCTCTGACAACCTGTCAGCTACAGAATGAGGAAGGTTTTGTAGTTTTCCGATCATCGTCTAGACTCGTCGGCGACGTAAAATATTATTATAATTTTTGTGTCGCGTGTCAGGAAAGAATATTTATGCATGTGGAAGGATATACATACGAGATGGGCTGAGGAAATTCAGGGCTACATTTACATATGCGTCTCTGACGGCGGTAGATGCGAAAAGTTGATATGTGTTGCAGAATTTGTGTTTGGCGAATTATTCACGTTGAAGTGGACTTTGATTTAAAAATTTTAATATTTCGAGCTTTGTTTGTGTTGTTATGGTGAATCGAAGTTCATTTTGTGGGAATAGCTTTTAGTTAAATTTTAGAGTTTGTCTGAAAACACGCCGTTCGAAAAAACTTTTTTGTAATTTAAATTTCTTGCGAAATTGCGTCGGATTTCAGTTCACTTGGTTGTGTATCTAACGATTACAGTGTGGGTTTGATGCTTATTTCATGAATGTGCGTTGTTGATGCTCAAAACACAGATTGAATTTTAACGGTTTTTCAACGTTCATAAATATTGCATATTGAATTTTGACATTGAAAGCATTCACAGATTGAATTTGAGACTAAAAAGATTGCAAGTGGCATTTTGACCCTTGAAAACATTCACAAATTATAAGACTGGAAATATTGCAAATCGACTTTTTTTATTATACTAATTTATTTTATATATTAATTGAATTTTGATATTTAAGAAAATCACAAATTGAATTTGACATTGAAAAAATCACATATAGAATTTTGATATTTAAAAAAAAATCACATTGAATTTTAAGGCTGAAAATATTGAAATTGAATTTTCAGGCTGAAAATATTCACAGATTGAATTTTAAGGCTGAAAATATTGCAAATTGTGTGTATTCGATATGACATGACTCCTGGTTAATAAGAAAAATGAATTTAACATTGAAAACATGTACATATTGAATTTTACAGTTGAAAACATTCACAAATTGAAGCTTGACCTTGAAAATAGTGCAAATTGAATTTTAATTTTGAAAATATTGCAAATTGAATTTTCAGGCTGAAAATATTCACAGATTGAATTTTATGGCTGCAAATATTGCAAATTGAATTTAAAGTTGAAAATATTGCAAATTTAATTTTAAGGATGAAAATATTCACAGGTTGAATTTTAAGGCTAAAAATAATGCAAATTGAATTTTAACGTTGAAAACATGTACAGATTGAATGTTGATGTTGAAAACATTCACAAATTGAATTTTGACCTTAAAAACAATTAGCTAATTGAAACGCACTCACCAAATTTGAGTTCAGAAGGAACCACATTGAATCTTTTTTAAATGTAGGATTTAATTTAAATTTACAACAAAATGAATTTAAAAACGTCAGTAGTTTGAACATTGCTAGCAACAAAGTAGGCTTTTAATGCCCTTGAAAATATTAAAAGATAAATTTCTATTACAAAATGCAAGATTTAATATGGATTTGCATTAATATTTGAACATAAAAAGGAATTTGGTCAACTCGTTGTGAGCATCCGAGCTTGACGTACGAAAACTGCGAAACTATTCGCCCAAGACACCAAAACTATGTATATATGTACATTACGATCGCATAAATTATTTAAAGTATAACATACGCATTTAAATAAAATACTCGTCTTTCCGTCATAAAATAAAGTAGGCCGAATTATGTGGATTCCCAGTTCCAGAAACCGGATCTAACGAATAGGTGTAGGCTTAAATTATGCTAAATTTAATTCGATCTAGATTAGAATCCCTTAAAGCAGTCTGTCTAGTCTAGTTAAAATGTAGTCGAATGACGTCCATGACCATGACGTAAAGTTGAAAAATATCAAAATAAATTCTATTAGTAAGATTTTAAGAATCGTAGTACAGTTTCAAGGCGTGACACGGGTCAAGCCAAGGGTCATGCCACACTAAAGCCACACACACACACACGAGCTTTACAAGCGCGTGTGGAAAAAGGTTATTTCTCCACAATAATATTATGATTGGGAATTATTTCAACGCATGATGATACGTGCGTCGTGGTCATACATCATGAATCATGATCTGCGTGTAATTCTTGTTTCAAATTGTTTTGATTCTGTCAAGGATTTCAATACGGAGTTGTCATACGAATACGACATGTCAGTATCGAGAATATGATATGAACGTGTGTGTGTCAAAATTGGCAATTATTTGATTCGATTGTCTGGGATTCATCAGGTTTTACTGCGAGTAACCAACTTGGCAAAAAACTCACCTGGTTGAATTTTATTACATTTTTATTTTTATAATGATTAATATTTCTATGTAATAATTATTATTATTTATTTTTCCATCTGTAATTTTTGCCGTTTTGTCATACGTCACACTGTTTACTGTTGTATTGCCATTTCGTGTTTAATTTTAGCCGTTTTGCGATGCTAGATATGAATTTAGCCGGTTTCTTTGTAGTTTTGTAGTTTTTGCCACTTGTCTGTCATATGATTTCAGTCGTTTTGCAATTCGTGAGCGGTTTTGCGATTTTTGCTACATAGTTTTGTCTTTTTGTCAATTGTCACATGATTTTAGCCGCTTCGCCAGTGAGTCGCGCTGTATTGTTTTAGCCGTTTTGTTTTTTTATCTTTTTTGCGAACCGTGGTGTACGTTTTTGCCTTTTTGTCATTTGTGATCTATGGTTTTAGCCTTATTGCCATGTCCGAGATCCGTTTTTTCCCGCTTTGCCATTTGTCAAATGATTCTGGCCGTTTTGCGATTGGTGATGCAAGTTTTCGCCGTTTTGAGATTCATCATATCTGATTTGAGCCGGTTTGCCAATTGTGATATTGTGATTTTGCCAAATCTTTCCATTTTTGGATAACGATCTGTTTTTACCGTTTACCACCTAGGTTTTTTTTACTTCAATTCTTGAGAAAAAGTATGATTTGTGGCATTTGAAATGCAATTTAAAAAAAACATTCTAATATTTGACAATTTTTTTGTAATTTTCAACTGATACGATTTTTTGCCAAAATGGTTTTACCAACATATTATTAGCTAAATGTACCTTTGAAACTCGCTGTAAAATTGGCAATTAGGGCATATTATGACCTCTACAATCTGCAACTATAAAAATTATGCCATAATTTCATTATATTTCATGTAAATTTACATTTTAACCAAGTGGCACAATATTGTAACCTTGCCCACACACTAATTCCCAATTCCCAATGAGTGTTCCAAAAATGTCATTATTTCTCTAACTGTTTCTGACGTGTGGTAGTCATAGATCGTATTTCGTATTCCGATTCAATTTACCAACTTTCCCCTCTAATTTCCTGACAGATTGATTGAGTGAAAGGTCCTTGTCACGTCCAACTTGACTTGTTATTGGATTTGTAAGAAGATTCCCTATTTTTTCTTGATTACGCAGGTTAATGTTCACCGAAAAGTGTCACATCAAATGTCAATTACTGAAAACTACCAGAATTTAAAAAAATCGAAGGCTGCTGTCAAAACAACCCGAAGTCTTAATTTGAGTATGCGGGTTTTCTGTTTATTTTGAACCCTCAGCTGAAAGGTTGATGAAATTGATGTTTAAGATACATATCTGAACTGAACCAACTAATACATTCATTATACCTGAATCTTAGGTAAAATACATAATTTTTGAAGTTAACCCTCGGATTTCGAAATTAGAATCACAGGTCGAACCGGAAACCTTGGGGTGAGAGACCTGCCACCCTACTCCCGATTGACTGACAATTTTAATGCTAACTAATGTTAAGAGTTTCAACATTTGTACTTAAAATTCAAAAATCGATAAGGAAAACATTGATTCAGTAGAAATTTGCACATTTGAATTAAGTCGAAAGCGTATTCCTAGCCAAACAATCCGAGGAAAAGAGGAGACAGGACGGTCAAATTCCAAGTATGCGTATTACAAATCCGACATCCGACCCTATTTTGCAGGATCCCTGGCGTCAGGTTCTCTGACTCCAATGGATATTTTAGCATAAGCGTCCATCTACGGACGTCAGAGCCGGAGGATAAGATCACCCTTTAATCAGGTATCAGAAGGTGAGAGAGCTTAATTCAAATTAAGACAGGCCATAGGCCCGGATTTCCAAACGCCTTACATAGAACAACAATTCGTAGAATAAAACACAGGTACTTCGTGCCAAGTGCCTAGGGCATGGAATCCGAATTTGAAATCCGCATTTATATTCGGATTTGAGAGAGGATTTCCACATCCGAATCGGGATTATTGAAGGTGTCCTGACATGCGGATTTGAACTGGGGATTTCAAAATCCGTAATTCGATTTAAAAATTTGTCATTCGATCTTAAAATCCGTAATTTTGTTTTAAAATTCGTAATTCGATCTTAAAATCCGTAATTCGGTTTTAAAATCCGTAATTCGATCCTAAAATTCGTAATTAGGTTTTAAAACCCGTAATTTAGATATTAAAATCCGTAATTTGGTTTTAAAATTCGTAATTAGATCTTAAAATCCGTAATTTTGGTTTTCTAAATTCGTAATTCGATCTTAAAATCCGTAATTCGAATTTTTAAATCCGTAATTGTGTAATAAGTAAAGGTATTCTGATAACCGGCTTTATATATTCTCTTGTGAATTGAGATCTCTAAATTCTTGACTGAAATATAGCTATCATGAAATCCGGATTTCGATTCGGATTTGAATTGGAATTTCTAAATCCTCAATCCCGGATTTTTGGTATTTTGAATTCCGGATTTTCAGATTTTCAACATGTTGCACTACTCAATGGTAACAATATTAAATGAAAATATGTACGAAAATCATTAAAAAATTGCACAGAAAGTTTGAGCAAAATTAATATCATATTTTGTTTAAATTCAGAAAATCAAATTATATCGAGCTACAATTCTTGAGGTCAAGTCATAATAAAAGCTAAATAATTATCATGAGGTTCAAATAATTTCGCAATCATCATCAAGAAATCATTTATTCGAATTTAATGTACATTATACAATGTAGGCAAATTTTGACCTATGATTGACCTATGAGCTGCGCTCCAAGAGGCCGAAGGTCAGGAATCAACAAATAAGTAAATTCCAACGCGGTTCACTGAGAAAAAATTTATGCAATCGGCCATCAAAATGCGTGCAGTAGTTATGTAGAACGATACAGATTCGCCATCAATCAAATAACTGCATAAAAATCCGAATTTCATTTTTCAAAACCCGGATATTAAAATTAAAACCGAATTTCGCAACCCTACGCTCCTGTACTCCCCTGTCCGGTTTGAAAATAATTCTTAGTAATGCATCTGGGTGTTGTTTTGATGTTGAATGAGGCGTCAGTCAGTCGGAGCGTAGTGCTAAAAGCTAACCCAGACGACTGTCCGGTCTACCTGTAATTATTGCACTTTATTGCACCGATGGAAATTGGACTTTGTCTACGTTTCAGGTCAAGGCTCGAGCTGACCAGTGAAATTGGCTAACCTCACAATTTGCACATGCTAAATTGCCTTTCATATTGGAAAAGCCTGCCTTTCCCATCCCCAGTACCTTATTTAAATGGCCGGTTAATACACTCGGATCTGAGGCCGACAAATAATTTGGCACACGTTGTAAATTGTAAAGAAAGAGGTTATTGTTCGCTAATATGTCAATGTAGGAAAATTAATAATTTATGCCAATTCTGTGCAAATTTCAAGTAAATACTACATAGCTTAGGCTCAATTTGTATCCAATATTGGTTTACTGCCAAGTCAGTTCATACATTACAGGCCAGAAGGTGTTTACTACTGCAAATTCATTCATAACTCGTAACCCGTTAGTAAAGAGTTTATTGATGTGTACCTAAAGCTTTATGGTCGTTATTATTCGCATAAGAAAATTAATGAGTAGATTCCGCATGTACTCGTACTATGTGTGATATATCCCTATAGGTGGTTCGTCTTTACTAAATTCAATGACCTTTTCTAAGTTAATTAAATTATGCATTATAAGCACTCAATTCCTAGCATTTGGGTTTTTTGGGTTTCCGAAATATTGAAAATAATTAGCTAAATCTGTTTTGTAAAGTCTAGTATCATATATCATCCTATATATTTTCAATGAAGCGATTAACAGACATTACGCGGACACCGAGACCTCAAATTGACCTCATAATGACTCTCTCTTTCATTGAATTTTTAAAGATTGAAGAACTGCAGCGTTTTCAAGTTTTAATTTAAAGCCACAGATGTACTACAAAATCCTTGAATGTATGAAATGTACACAGTTTGCAGTTCCAAGTTCCACTTGAACATAAATACGTAGCTATTGCAATGAAATTGACCCGGCTAAAGCTAGGCGAAAGATTCTGTTGAGGAAGGACGTTACTATATAGCAAAATCGTATGCATGTTTAATTCCGTGTCATTAAGGATCGTCTCAGCGTGCCCCAAAGAGACGCTACGTGCTGCATGCATAAATGGATTGCTTGTTGGAATACAACATGCCATAAGCAGTTTGACGTTGACATGGATTAAAAACTGTAAAATAAGCATAGACAATAAAAATGAAACTGCATGCACAGTTAATTTCTATAAAAATTCCAATTCTTCCAGAAAAAAATCGAGTGGAGGCCGATTTCTGACATGACAAGGCATCTGACTGACAAGGTAAAAAATGTTCTGTTATGCAAAATGTAATGTAAGTAATGGAAATACAAGTCCTGCTGACAAATGTTGCTTTCACTACCAAACAACGTACATACATATGCATTGATGATCGGGCTTGGTGTGTTGGCGTAATCAAATCAGCCTTCTATTTCAATTCAACCCTCCAGCTAAGCTTCCAAGTTTTGAACCCTCTTCTGAATGGAAGATAACAAGTTTGCAGAGAAAATATTCGTGTGAATGATATCATCCTGCCTCTGATCTCTGATTATGTTTATCGAGATGACTGAAGCTCGTGAGTTGCTAATTTCAATGCGAAAAGCGTTTTCTAGAATCGCAAGGGTACAAAATTGACGAATGAAATTGAATAGCCAGAAAAACCGATGCCTAAAGAATTTCTGGATAAATTGACCATTAAAATTGAATCTTGTCAACAGAAATAGACGTTTTACGCATCTACAATTACCGGAAGCAAAAATTGGCGCTTAAAAATTGAATCGCCTGGAAAATTTTGGCTTAAAAATGGACTTTTCCATAAAACTGACGTATAAAATAGAATCGTCATAGAAATTGATGTTTTTTCGAATCTCTAACCGTCAGTCGAAAAAATTGATATGATATGATAACAATGACGCTTAATATTTACCTTCCTGAGAAATCAACGTATAAAATTGAATGGAAAGAATATTCAATTGACGTTTTTCGAATTCGAATCCCAATCATCGCAAGCAAAAAATCTGAATTGTCACAGAAATACACGTTTTTAAAATATAAAAAAATTGCAATTTACCATCAAAACTCGACTTGCTGCCCGAAAATTTGTAGAATTGCCGATGGCTGGCCAAAATCGCGTCGCCCCAGAAATTTATATTTTTCAAATTTCAAAACCGGCAACTAAAACTGAATTGTTACATAAATTGACGCTTTCTGAATTGTAAATCGCCAGAAAAATTGAATTTGTCGTCAAAATTGATGTTTTTTGAATTATTGTTCGCCTTAAAAAGTCAACGCTTTAAAATCGAGTCACCATATAAATTGATACTCAAAAAGTCGTTGGATATGATAGACGCTTCAAACTAAAATCGCCCGTAAATTTGAATAAAATTTCGAGACTTTTAGATAAGCATTATAATTATCAGGAAATTGTCACATCTTGCAAGTAATAATCGTTAAACTCTTATAGATTCGTCATCTTCCAGTCCAGAGTACGACAACGGATCACGCATCATCTCTCAAATTAATCGAAATTATGATATTTCGCAAAGATCCCTGGCCTTCAGGCAACTGAGCCTGGCCTGGCCTATTCCTACAGAGCCGAGCCGCACCTCTTTCATTGCCCAATATATTTCGGCTGATCTGATATTAGAAAGGTCTAGGTCTGATAGAACGGAGGGTCCTTGAATCGGAGCATTACCCTTGAAATCAGTCGAGCTTGGAAATCCAGACTAAGAATAGTCAGAAAAGTTTCAGGTCCTATGAAATCTATATGGATCCACGATCCACGAAATTAAACTTATCGAATCATTTAATCAACATCAACAACATCGCATTTAACTAATACATTAGAGCGTAAATATGATTCCAAGTCGTATCGTAAATCGTAACACGGCCCAAGCACTCATGGCCCAGCGTGCTGAACCATCTTCATTTTGGCCAACACTTAATTATAATTACGCAACGAGCGGCTAGCACAGAACATGGGATCTTTTAGTGTGTGGGCCCGTAGTGATTTGGGACTCAGGAACAGCTTTCCATTGACTCTGGTCTTGAACATCTAGCCAGTCGTCTTGATAACATTAATTCACTGAGTGTGCTGATAATCATAAACAAATACAAACAGACATATACCATATAGCCGACTGGACCAAGTCCGGACTTCATACATTCAGAACGTAATTGACGTAATACGAACATCCAGACCTCTAAACCGACATCACACAGTTCAGCATGCCTACTTATGTTTGAATCAATTTTTTTGGTTTAGCCCCAGAAATAAAAAGTTTAGGTGAAAGCCAAAATCGCTTAAAATTAAGGAAATTCGCCCACATGCAAATTTTAAGCACGAAATTTAATGCATGTTTGCATTTTGCATAAAGATATCGTTAAACTTTCCTAAAAATTTAAACATTCGTTAAAAAAGGCGATCAAAATAATCGTATCCGATTTTGGATACAAAATGCCAATTTTATGATTTACTTGTGAAAAATAATTCTGCACTACGCGTACACTATTCCACAAATTGTTGAATGGAAGAAAAAAAGCGAACTTTTTAAATGAAGTTTAACGTTACATAATTTCCTAAATTAATAGCATAGTGGCTTCTAACAAAGCATCAACTTATCACGTCATTTCAAATGCATGCATTTATTGTGCCGTGCACAACGTTAAATGTACATGTTTTCAAAAAATGCTTCAAACTCCGCTGCATTAATTGGGCTCACTGTCAGTTTAAATCATGATTTCTGAATACAATTTACAAGGAAATTTTAAATGAAATCGTTAAATGCAACTTGCTGTACCTACTGCAGATGTAGATTGGTACAAATCTCGATCTCAAGTCAAGGTGAGAGTGAGACTGACAAAAATGGAAATCATGGAATTATGAAATCGATTAAATTCGTGCTTAAGCGGAAGAGATATTTCTATTTCAAGGTCAAGATCTAAAGTTTCAAAATTCTTTTCCGAAACTACATAATGTATTTCGTATTTCATAATTCAAAATTTTAGATCTTACGTATTCAACGAAAACCCGACGGATTGCAAAATTCATTATGCGATCGGCTTAAGTTAAATATAAATGCCGTCGTCGGAGATCATCGCAGATTAGGTGGGACACACGTTTTCGGAATGGTAAAGTCACCGCACGAACACCTCCTGTGTTGTGAGGAGCGTTTCAGAAGTTTTGGCGAATCAAGGAATCTTTCAGATTTTGATTAAAGCTGCCATAAATAATGAATATACAGTAGAAACTGGTAAATGTGACCAACCCAAAGAGCTCCTGGTGCGCTAATGTAGAGCACTAGACATCTTTACAACTTACAACCATTTTGCATATGAATCTGGTCATACCAATTTTCATATAAACATGTTTGATAGATTTAGATTAAGTTGCCATATTGTAAAATAATCCAGCTACGCTTGTGTGATTCACGCTTTTTACATTACTTCATACTTCAATGCTCAATTCAATTATACCATTTTACATCTTGCGATTCATCCTGGCCCTTGCCCTTGGCCCTGGGCTTGCCATTTTACTAAAAATTAATATTAGAACCAATTTACATATAGTGCGCCCCCTGTGCCTCCCAAATTGTTACACCAGACAGACGGACAGGACAATTGCATAAGCCCAACTGAGGGTGGGTCTAATAAGGGAATTTGGTTTATAACGATTGCATTTTTAAGCAATACACAAACATTTTGATTGTTTTGTTGGCACGAACAGCAAAGAAGTCGCCCTATTTAACCCCATAAAATGAACAATTTTGACGAGGAATTCGGCATAATTACAAAGTGATAATGAATTAACATTATGATACCAAAAGATTCATTTATGCGTTCGTTCGGTCTTTGACAGATATGCATCTCTAAGCAGAGAATCAAGAAACGGGACTTGGCACAGAAACAATCAAGGCTTGTCTGGAAATTATGTAAATGGTCTGAAGAAACCAAAAGCTTCAACCAACTCCAGATTCAGGAAAAAATTTCAAGGCTATAAGAATCTGGAAATTCTGCCAAAGAAACCACTGTCCGTAACCTTCTGCAGTTTCTTCAGTAAAAAAAAATCTGCGCCGCTCTGATTCCAGGAAAATTCAACTTTGATCCGGTAATCTCTACTAAATTCTGGCGTAGTCGTTGCAAATTGCATATATGCATGAATAAATCCCTGATTATGTATCTCTATTACGTCTGAGGCGGCAGCCTCAGTCGCTGCATCTGCATCTGCATCCTACTCCTAAAGAAGATAAGGTCGTATGTCGTATCTAGTTCACGTGAAAACTGCATTGGTAAAAAAAAAGGTCTAAAATTGTAAATTGTAAACCGTGAACGTAAAATGTTTCCATAGCGTCATATTTAGCTAGAAGCATGGACTTGTCTGGTTAGCATGATTGACAGCTACCTTAAATTTTGCCTGATCCTTATGTTTTAATTGAAATCTCGGCATGCCGACCTTCTGAATTTCTAATATTTACAATGAGTCAGCTTTCCGAGTAATCCAGATGCATATGCATCAGTTCAGTACAATGGAAAAGGCTAATATTGGAGATGTACTCAATTAGAACTGTCAATCTTGTCATGGTTAAATTGAGGTCATTGGTGTATATTAATCGATCCTATTAAAATCTTGCAATTTCGAAACGCAGGAGTAAAATTCGTTGAGGGTACGAGGTATTTCAAGCCACACTTTATAACTCAATTATTATTTTAATTTTTAAAAAATAAATCTAATATTTTACAAAACAACTGAATGGGTAATAAATATTTCATTTTGAACGGAAACTAACAACATTTCACGTCATTGCACTTGGATTGAAAATTGAATTGAAAGGCAAACGTGCAACTTGCATTCAACTTGATATTTAAATTGCTACGAACGATACTACATACAAAAGCCGGCACGGCGGTCAAACGCTCGACATCAACACATAGACCTGACACCTGACTGACGCATGGTCTAAAGTTTTTTAATTGATCATTTGTATTTTTACGACTTATCAAATGTACATCAATGGACAGATGACAAGCCATTTTACTTTTACAAGTTTTCTACACACAATCACAAATCACAATAGCATTTTTTCCAAAGATTTTATAATGAAATTTTCCTGTAATTTTGATCCTGGTGTGGTTTGTGGTATGTAGGTTAGCTAGATTGCACATCTTGTACTGTATTGTTAAAAACAACGCCGTAGTATGTATGTACTGTACACACAAATGCAATATGCATGCAAAGCATAATGTGCCTTGTTTTGAATTTAAAAATTGCATTTTATTTCAAACTTGCGTTTCAGGTTCCAGTTTCCAATTCCAAATTCCAACTGCTCACGGGAGGAATGAGCTCCAGCTGGCTCCAGTGATCAATATTGTGAAAGATTCTCCACAGCGGGAATACACCGTTCTGTTCGAAATTTATGAGATTCTTTCTTTGTACAAAGTTTGCATTTGCAATCAAAACAGCTCATCTCATCAGGTGACAGGGACAGGACAGGTCAACGTCAATAGTCAACATCAACAGTGTAGTGGTGGTTGGAAGGTTGTAGTTCCAGTTTGAGGTCACGGGCCACAGGTCACATCACAAGTCACAACCACAGGAATCAGGACAATAGGGGGACAAAATCCACTTATCGATTATTGATTGACACCAAAGAAATTAGGTAATAGAATCGGTGCACTAAAAAATAAATTCATTTTATATTACCTACATTATTATATTAACAATTTTATTATATGTATGTGTTTGTGTCTTTGTGTATAATGTATAACCGGAAAGCTCCAGGCTCCAGGTCAGGGTATTATATTTTGACTTGTTGTTTGGTTTGTTTGCTTGCTTGAGTTGGAAACAAAACATCTAACGAAACTGCGTACATAATATATATATATTAATTTCTAGATTTATAAAATATTTTATACTTAATTGGCGTTCTATTCTTGTATAATGACAATGATGACGAATGAGATTCGAAGGCTCTTGTGTCTTGGATAAGTTTGCTTGCGTTGAATATGCCTACGTACAACGTAAAGCATTTTGATTTTTTTGATTGAGCTCGGGATTAGGATACACGATACACGCACTAACCACACACGAAGAAAGGTACATGGTAACCGCTAACTTGTTCATGGTAGCCACCCGTTACTTTACACTTTAGGTTAAGTTAGGTTTTCAGAAACGCGTGAAAGCGGCAACCGCAGGTGGTTTCCATTAACGGTTATCGCGTGTTTCCTAAATCCTAATCCTGAATTGAACCTGTATTTTGAATTGTATTGTGCTCGATGTCGATGTAGTATTTTCAAATCCAACTTTAAAATAATTGAATAATACCGTTCGTACCGACGTGAAAATAGGCTAGTTGATTGATCATAATGATCCATGATCCACAATTAACTTATCCGGCTAATTCAAAATTTAAATGTTTCAGCCGCAAGTCCATAGTCAACAGTGCGAAGTCAAAAGTACACTCCGTGAATTGGAAGAGCCGGGTGCCGGTGACCGTTTACTATAGCAGCCTTGAATCATGGCCTACTTATTCACAGACTATGAACAGAAAGACCGAATAGCTTGTCTAGAAGGTGAAATAACTCGGCTACAGGAACTGTGCAGAAATAATTTCAGTACAATTGATGAATTGCGAAAGGAGAATCGGAAATTGACGGAGGTTCAGATGGAACTCAAGGACACGACGACGGATCTGGCTTACAGCCTAGCTGAGTGTCCCTGGTGGGATGAACAGTACACAGCTACAGCATTCAAAATACTCACTTCATTCACCAAGAATGTCCAGTATATCCTCCAACTACCTACATTCATGTATGTCAATACTGTAATTGTAAATACAATGTTAATTATCAATTGATTCGCGATGCTATGCTGAAGTCGGGTCAGTTGACCGTTGCTTGACCTGTAACCAAAAACCAAGAGCGATACGTTAGTATTGTGTTTACATAAGCGCAGCTTGCTAGACGGAATTCAATTTACCCGTGACGTCACAGCTGAGACGCTGAGTAGAACTAAATCACCTTTTTCCAGTTTTATACTTTGTAATAATATTCGCGCATATAGCGGCCGACGTGAAACTCAGGTCAGGTTTCATAATCTGGAAGTCTAAATATATGATTTTGCCCCTGGAGCGCATTCCGAATATCTTCTTTACTCGATCACGTCATTTGTCTGCCGCAATCGGTTGATTTGTCGCCCAAAAAAACAATAACAAAACAAAACGAATTTATGCGTCGGGCTGAGTCGGAACCGAAGCGGGCAAACCCGGCGGCAGGCTTAAAACATATTATCAAGCGGGCAAAAGTTGTATAATGGCGGGTAAAACAGTACAAGGCCATAATTGATATGTTCTTTGTATACAGAGATCCAATTGAACAACTCGAACGCTACGGACTCGATAGAAACCGAGCAATTCGATTCCTGAGGCGGCACAAGAAGCGTCTATTCTCAAAAGGAGCTCCACGATCCTTCAAATGTAAAAAATGCAAGAAGCGATTTCTGTCCGAATCCCGATTCCAAACACATCTTCACATTCATGAAATCCGGAAGAAGCTTCAATGTCGACAATGTAGACAGAATTTCAGCAGATTTTCCGATTACAAAATCCACTTGAAGAGCGACATTCATCTTAGGGAATCCCGTTCAGTAAAAAATAATTTAAGTACAAATCAAGGTTATGACAAATCAGAAGTAGGCATTCAAGCAACAACATCAGCATCAGCAAATTCAACTAAGATTATAGAAAAAACGGATAATGCGAATCAGGATTCTTCGAAGAAGCAATTGAATCTTCCAATTGTTCTTGAAAAATTTCTGCCGCATGTCCAAATCTCCGTTAATTCCATTTATCCCAAGGAAACGTTCACGCTCTTTGATGACGTCGTATGTACTTTTAAAAATAATGTATCTTAATTATCAAATTAATTGTAATAAATAGTTATGCTCTTTTTACACGATGCTATGCACAAATATGAATGTGTACGAATGAGGCCTGGGAGAGGCACAGTATTGCATAAAATGTGAGGCCCAAGGCCCAATATTGTCCAGGTTCAATACACTTGAAAATATGCGACTGTCAGTATTATTTCTAATGAGTTTACTTATATTAGTCATATTTATTTGTCAATCACTACTGCCATTATAATATTTTAAGATGTTATTTAAAAAAACAGCACACAAAATCGGTCACTGCTTGAGCCACGTGCTGATACTATGCACAAAGTAGTTCGTTGTCCACGTCGAAGATCGATGGGACGCTCAGAGCAGCTCAAGTAGCTCCTTTTGTTAATCAATTAATGAAATAGTTTAATATTTTATTATAATTTGATAGATTTTGGCACATGCTATGTGAATAAGTGAATGTTTTCGTAAATTAATAGCATGAATTATGGTTGTCGAGCTTCAGGAAACGCAAAGCTCACTTATCGCATAAAATGCACATTGAAACGCACGTTACATCGTGTATCAAAATTGTGACACGTGAAGTTTAAACCGAAACGATTGCAGGATTGCAACTGGCGATTAATCCGTAGCGCTCATTTAGAGATGTAATTAATTATCGTTGTGTGTGTGAACTTGAATACATAGTCTGATTCGTGTATTAAAATCAAATTCATTAAATACCGTGTGAAATCCGGCAGATAACGCGAATTATTCACTTAATCCGCAAAAATCAAAAATTCATTAGATTAGACCTGACAATGATCCTCCATGCAATCAAAACAGTAACACTATTAAAGTAACCAATGAATTCTTTTAAATCAGATGACAGGCTGGGCTTAACTGAAAATACAATGGCCTTTCGGATTAATTTAAACATTGAAATCTAATCATCTCGCATCAATCAAGCACTACTTGAGAGATACTGTCAACATCAACCAACACACTTGAGCCACTTCCTGCATTCCGTGTCCTCTCATTATAATTAAAGAAACTGAAGAGGTTTGGTTCAGTCGGAGTTTTTGTTTCTAATTAGTCCTGCTGAATGTGAGGCGACAGCTTTTTTTTTAGCTGATTCGGATCAGTTCTTTACTTGGTGTTTTTTTCCAAATGGAGAAAACAAAAGGAAAAGGGCATTTTGAACCTGATGAAGGGTATGAGCATTTTTATTACATATTCTTCGGTCGGTATTTGCATTTCTTGATACAAAACTAATCTGTTGGACTTAAGGTGCTTCCAGAGATTCATATTTGGCATGATATTGAAAATTTAACCATAATTCTTTTTTATACAGATTTTGCTGATCTCCGCCGATTTTAACGTTAAACTTCAGTTTAGTCCAGTTTACTTTTCATATGTATGCGATATTGATTTTCATAACGTATTTATATGGGATTTCGCGCATGGTAAAATCTGTGTTAGGCGTTCATGCATTGACCCAGGCCAGGGCGCGAGCATATTCAGTCATGCAAGCTTCGCGGATTTGCACAACTAATTATCAATTTCCAGGGAGGAATTAACATGGGACTTTTTCCAAGTTGTTCCACCGATTGCGGATAATCAACCCGTGGAAGACAAAACATGGTATCAAATCATCATCAAAACCTTAAAGGTACATACTCTGAATTTGTTATCATGATCAATGACCTCAGAACAACACAGATCCAAAGAAAATTGATCGAATTCAGGAACAGTGAGCACGCGGTAACCGCATATATGGAGAAAGCTGCATGGTAACCAAACCACTGACTCGTTCATGTTAACCACTCGTTACTTTAGGTTAAGTTAGGTTTTTCGGAATGCGCGGAAGTGGTTACCACGGGAGGTTACCGCTGCCGCGTGTTCATTGTTCTTAAATTCGACCAAGCGACCTGATGCGACCTAAACGACATACGAGTAACCCAATCAGGACCGAAACTGAATCGACACCGACAACCGACACTAGATTTTCTTGCCCGAGATAGAAATAGCAAAACAAAACTCGAAAATAATTGAACGGTTACAATAACGAAGTATATTTAACCCTGTGAGTGACCCATTTGGGACCCCAATGCATAAAGATTGACCATTGACCTTAAGGTTTCACCAATTTTCTCATGGCTCAATTTTTGTTTGCTTTTTAACTTTTAACACCACATTACTATAGCTGAAGCTACTATGTATCTATCTAGCCACGTACTATATTACATATTATTGAAGTGTGCACTTGATCAAAAGGGCTCAAGCCTTCCTAAAATTATCCAAATGTACGTGTCCAGTGCAAAATACACTAAAATACACAGAATAATTATGACAGTACTGAAATTCCAGAGTGGAGTGTTGTGTGTACCTACTCCAGATTTCTGTTGCGGATTCTCTTGATTGACGGTTTTACGGTAACATTAACTGATTACGCAGTACTTGAGTACTGGTTCATGACATTGAGCGAAAAATGTTATCAGTGTATGAGTTCAGTTCAGACTAAATTGTACGTAATGTTATTGTTGGAATTTTGTACAATGCTAATTTATATTAAACGCTTTGCGCTATATTATGTACCTGAGCAACATTCTGTTAGCATACTTATTTTTAGAACTCATTTAAACTCACGCTAACAATTTTTGATCCGATTTTTGAATCGTATCTAATTTACATATAATGCTTAAAACAGGTATTGGCGTACATCGTGACGTTTGGTGTCGTCTTGGGCGGGGCCATTTTTGCCAAATTCGGGATTCTTCTTATGACCTCAAGGCTCCATCCGGACCGAACCATTAGTTACTGTGATCGAACTGACAATAGCAATGCTAGCAGTACAGGTGGGCTACAAATGTTTGAATTTAAGTGATTTTCAATGAAGAAAATGGTTATGGCTAACTGGAATGCTAAAAGAAAGTCAATGGTAAATTCCCAATGCTAATGCACGTTGATGTACTTCCGGTAGATCTCACCGGAGTTCCTATACCACAAGAAGAAAGAACGTACTGGACATGGCTCCTTTTCTTCGCATTTGCTGTCCCAGAACTATTTACGTTGTTTCGATCCTTAAGATTCTGTATTTTCAAGGGACAGGATATACCCAGCTGGAAGAAATTCCTTATTCCATTTGCTGCAGAAGTAAGTTAGAATTCCTTTGGCATCTTGTAAACAGTATTTCAACTTAACTTTAAGAAACTTTCAAAATTTTGAATTTGGCGTTATTGACACGCATCCTCAAACTTTCTCCATACGTGTGCCTGATGCCAAATTCGTAGACGCTTAAACAATTGTTTGAATCTGGCTCATTTCAAATACATGCTCCACCGACCGAGTCAAAATTTCCCCATTTACCGTCATGCACGTGCATGGTGCTAAATTGATATACCTATTTTTAATATGGCCCGCCCGTGTGCTCGATTGGGTCAAACTTTTCCCGTGCTTCAGCATGTAAGTGCATGATGCAAAATTCATATGCGATTAGTAATAGTCTAAAGGCATAGGCATAAGTTACGTCCATGCTCGATCTGGTCAATACCCATGCTACATACAAGCATGCACATGTGCATCCATGCTCAACATACGGTAGGCGGTTTATAATGTTTTGATTTTGGCGAAATTCAAAAATATGCTCGATTCGGTCAAAATTACCCAATGCTTCAGCATGCACAACATACTCGATTGGGTCAAATTTTCTCCGTTGTCGAGCATGCACGTGCGGTGCATCGTACCAAAATCATCTCGTAATAAATAGTTACTAATGTAAACTAACTGTTTTATTAGACGCTACACACATTGGGTTTGGGACTTTTCGTCTTTTCCGTTCTACCATCGCTGGATTCCGCCAAAGGCGTCATGCTCTGCACAACCGTTTGCATTGTACCTGGAATTCTGAGTGAGTCTTCTAATTAATGTAATCGTTTGAAACATTGCCATTTAATTTTGTTTAAGTATTGATAATTAATATTAGTATTTAAAAAATCAGTTTGTCTTGGGGTTTTGATTAAAAATTGTAAAATACATACGACAAAATCACTGTTTATGGTTATTGCAATGATTCTTCCGCTGAGCACAACGAATACCAGCTCCTGTCACTGCATTAGATCATCATGACTGAGTTTTCTGATCATTTAGGTATTTTCACGGGATACCATGTGTCAGCATGGAACGTGTACCGAGGACTAGACATCTCAGCTGTATTCTTCCAAGGAACCGTTCTGTTCATGTGGGTTCTCTTCCCTGAAAAATCGGAAAAGAATCTTTGGCTCCTTCCTATTGCCATGATTTTAATTTCATTCGGTTTTTGGCAAAACTATGTTGGAAGTGACTCGGATTTTGGTAAATTTAATAATTACAGAAGTTTGAATAACGACTTGAAAAAGAGAAGTGTACAAGGAACATTAATTTTTTCAGCTTTTTCTAAATACCTTGAGAAAAAGAAACCGAATCTACTGACGAGTGGCTACTTTTCTTACGTCTTCATTTCAATCTGGAAAATCCTTCTGTTCTTGGCCACCATGTGTCTTAGTGTGAAGCTCCAGGGAACGCAGAGCGTCAGCAGCCTGTTTGACAATTGGTCTTCAACTTTTGCATTTGAAGTTGAAGTAGGAACTAATGGAACCGGGGCAGGATTTGGAATTTTCCCACAGAATGAGTTCTACTTTTTTCAGGTAAGCAACTGCTGATTAACACACAGCACTATCGAACATTGCAAATTTATATCGACTTTTTGCAATTTTCAGAATCCATTATTTTTGCAAGTTATGGGCGCCCTACTCTGCTATGTCTTCGGTGAGCAGAAAATTTTCAGTTTTTTTTTTATATTAAGCTTGTCTTAACAATTTTTCATAATTTCAGCCAAATATGCATGCAAAATTTGCATTCAACATGTAAGTTTCGCAACCCCGCTTGTCCTCGCTCCTCCTGTCACAGTAATACTCGTAATTTATTTGGAACCGAATCATCTCTGTTTCTACAATAATCCTTTCTTTGGAGATTTGGAATTCGCTTTAGCCACTGAGAATTATTTTACTAAAAGCGTAAGTTGAAGTAATATTTCAAAATATGAACGTAAGTTTCCTGTCCTTGCAAAACGGAAAATATTCAATTTTTAGCACGCTTGGATCTGGATCCTCTGGTGTCTCTCTCAATTCTGGATTACACATCATATCTGGCTACCTGGTGGTGACAAGCTAGCTCGTACCGAAAATATTTTCGCTGTTCCAATGTACAACGGGATTTTAGTAGACCAGTCCATTGCATTGAACCGAAAACGTGAGAAACCTAGAGACATTTCTATTAATCGAATTCCTCAAACGGAGACGATTAGCAGTGGACTTGGAGTGGATGATATTTCACCAGAGAGAGATCATATTCCAAGGATTTTTGCTTGTGCTACGATGTGGCACGAAACGAAGGTATATGGACATACAATTTTTCAAAATTATGAATGTTTATGGGACGAGCTAATGTTGTTTTTCATTTTTCAGGAGGAAATGCTTGAAATTATGAAAAGTATTTTCCGAATGGATCAAGATCAAGGGATTCGACGTATTGCACTCGACCAGTTTGATATTCAAGAAGGCTACTACGAATATGAAACGCATATTTTCTTCGATGACGCGTTTCAACTAAGGTTGCATAGCATATTTTCTAAAACTGTTTAAATAGAACGTTAACAAGAATATATTTATAGATTTAAAATATACATTGCGCGTTAAAAAAAAGATACACTACCTTCCATTGTTGTCGATCTTTTACAGTGACCCTGATGACTACAATTCACCACAAGTCCTCAATTCTTTCGTCAAAGACTTTGTAAGCATTGTGGACGAGGCTGCCATGCATATTCACGA
>JAQFYU010000520.1:0-21202 GCA_034694905.1 Ceratophysella granulata | reverse complement strand
TCCGGCCCTCCGACTCGGCCTAGGCCCTCCGGCCCTCCGGCCCTCCGGAGGGCCGGAGGGCCATATGCCCATCTATGTCCCGTTCCCACGCCACCATATGATCTCTTTGAGCCTCCAAGTCACAAGGAAAAGGGTTGAGGACAAGGATTGAGTTCATGCAGGAATACAAAAAAATAGAGTTTTGTGCATTTGAACTGCTTCTAAAATATGTAAATTATGCTTTTGGGCATGCATAAGAATAGGAAACTCCGGAAAACGAGCTACCACACGAGGAGGAGAGCTTTATTGTAAACTGTGAATGTCAAGGGTCCAGGAAGAGGCATACTCGTAAGACTTTCTCAGCTGAATGCTTCCACAAGAGAAATACCAATTCGAATTCGAACGTCTCGGGGTCTCGGTCACATTTAATAATATTAGGAGTTGAGTCTGGCATGAGATGCGATTACATGGAAATGTAGATGAAGGAAAGGCTCTTCTTCTGTGTTATTATAACAAAGGCCGGTTTTGTCCATGTGGTTCTGTACCGCTAGTTACATTTAGTGGCGTGGCCAAGCATTGTTTCAAGAAGCATTGGTTTGGTTTCCTTCAATTGCATTCAAACCATTCGAGGCTGCAAGTGAAAAATCTGTCTTTATATTGATAATCTCATCTAAGGGTAAAAATTTGACTTAATTTGAAGCGGAAATTGACCTTATTTTGCTTAGCACATATAATGGTTTTGAATTTGTACCTTTTTCAACTGCGCATGACGGCGTGACAGATTTTAAACCCGTGTTCAGTTCGAATAGCTAAATGGAAAACACATTTTTGGATTTTGTCAGTTTTGAAAAATCGACTGATACTCGTACTTTGTTTTACAATTTATGCTTAAGGACGATCTGTAGTTGTACCTTATCGGCCTCCAACCTCATTCTAAATGCTTAATTTAAAATTAATTGTAAATCACCATTTGCTTCATGCTAAAAACGAGAACCGCTATGTGATTTGAATACATTTCGCCAGTATGTAGTATGCAAGGTTTCTACTTCATTTTGACTGCTAGGTTGAATAAACCATATTGAAAAACAAAAATGGTTTCTCGTTAATTATACAGTATACAGCTTGATTCCTGAATTTGCTCGTCAATTGAGCTCAAATTAACACATATGGTATCATCGCTTCGTGTTGCTCATTTTTTGAATTATACAACTGGTGACTTACGTTTAATTTTAAACTAGGCATTCAGAATGAGGCCGATTGGCGATGGGGTACCTATATCGTCCTACAGTTGGAATAATTTGAATTGAAAATTCGCCGATTTGCCATTTCAATTGAAGCAGTTTTTGTCTGAAACCAATAAATTTCCAAATCGATATTTTTGAGAAGTAATTTTTTCATAATTCAGCCAGACTTGAAGCCAGAGCGTGCCCCCTCCTCCCTCTGGTCTGGACACTGGTTGCATTTCCTAGTAATAACCCTTCCATGGATGCATCTGTTCCTGGAGACAAGGCGGGTTTCTGTTTTCTTCAAACTAAATGTTCCTAGCCCAACTTTTATTACGTGTGAGGAGAGCCGGAGGAGGTAAATGCAGTTGGAACAGAGAGTGCATGACCAAGCTGCATTCTCGAGTTCATGGACATGGACAGATGATAAGAAGGGCTCCGAGTCTCATTCTCATCTCCCAACTAAATAACCTCCATGCCACCAATAATAGGCCTCGAGGAGAAGAAGATGTGAAAAGGGGTATTTATACTCAAAAGATTCTTTTCTACTCTTCCTCTGGAGAGTTTAAACTTTCAAACAAAAAAAATAACGTACCTATTTTTGAAAGTACATTTTCATGCCTATATCCTCTGAGGAAGCCAAGCTTGAAAGTTCACAGAACAGACTTTCAGCTCTTGAGGCGAACCTACACTTTACACATGGCGTGTTCGGAACTGGAATTAAAGTTATTCCGATGAATCTCTGCTCAAGATTTTACTTTAGATGCCGAATAAATATATTAACCTAAACCAGTACACCGGATGTGTCTTGGGTGAAAATTCAGAAAGAGGAATTGCGGAATATGCAACTGGTTGACATGACGACTGTCCATATGTCGATTGAATATTAAATCTGAGCCCGGGTGAAGAAAGGGGATAAGATCTTGAGATAGGCTAATGAATTCTGAAGGAGTCGGCTTTTTGGAAGCACATCTTGTGCAAGATTTTGCAGATTTGTAAATTGACCAGGGTAATTCAGAATTCAGTCTACAAGTCCGGATTTGTGAAATAGAATTTAAGTGCGTCAGTGGTTGAGGAAAGGGGTTGAGATTGTCAATAAGAGCACGTTCGACCCATCTGCATCAAGGCAGACTGTCCTCAAGAGACTTTGAACGTTTTTTGTCTCCACAGAAATTATTTCTGTCGGTTCTATCTTCCTCAACACTTCTCAAATCCCACATCCTCTTCTTCTTCGTTCCCAGCACAGCTTCTAATCTCCTCCCTTCCCCACCACTCTCTTTATTGCACCCAGAAACTAAGACTTTCTTTCTTTTCAAGATTCTGGAGGGGTTCCTGGAGCGTCTTCTCAAAATGCATACTCTAGTCAAACAAGCTCAAGGAAATGCATCCGCTGGTCGAAATGTAAGCATTGTGCTGTGTGATCTGGTCAGGGTCGCAATTTTAGGTGCTTTACACTTTTCTTGATTCAGGTCAGGAGCAATTTCTAACGTATGCATGGTAACCAGCGTCCTGATATTGGTTCTAAGAAATAGAGTTTATCTTTGTCTTGCTGTATCTATTAATTGCAGATTTTTAGGTCCAAAATTTGTACTGCAATTTAAAACGTGCTAAAAGGTCTACAGAGGGTGGTTCATCCTATTTGAAACGTAGTAGAAATCCTCGAGATCAAAACCCGATTTGATTGAATAATGTTATGGCTGGAAATATTTTCTATCTCGTTTCAAATAGGATGAATTACCCTCTGTAGATCCCATGCATTTTCCCGATACTTTATTCACTGTTCTACTGTACCTATACAAAAATTACATAGTTCGTATCTTTCAAGAATTATAATGGCAAATAAATATTGAATTACGAGCACACTTTCCCCATAGTTTTCATTCAATAGAATTTAAAATTAAAAGATTGAAAAGCAGTCCAGCTTCCACAGCATCCTCGGTACGTTAAAAAGTTTTAATTCTTAATTTTAAGGATCCTAAAATGAAATCTTGCTTAGTTGACCTTAAAAGCCCAAATTGTTGTTGGTCGGTATACCTAATAGTAGGTGGATCGTTGGAGCAGAATACAACTGACTGTTGACTGCTGGATAGAGTCATTCTTATTGTTATGTACGAAGCTGAAATGGGGTAGGAGAATGTGAATGTTATGGGACAATTAGGATCGACACCGGGAGAGAATAGAAGACATGTACTTTTGACACAACCATCGATTTTTATTCTCTTCGTCTCGCTTGTTCAAAGCTCCAGGTCCAGATGGTCCATGTCTTGTCTTGGAAGGGTAAGACTAGCAGTAATCCTCACGTTAATTTCCAGTAATTTGGATTGGAATCTCACCGAATATTCTCCGTGTGTTCCACGAAGACGAAGGAGTTGGCAAGGCTTCATGTGCAAAAAAAAAATTTAGAGCTGGCTCTATATCCTCAATATATAATCTCTAAGATTCATACCAAGTCAGTCTGGTTTCAAAATCAAATTTTATAGTGAATATTTCTGCATATATTGAAGTTTCAATAAATATATTTACATATTTTCATGGCTTTTGAACTTTTACAGTATATTTTGACACTATTTTGAAGTACTATTAATATTGCATTAGTTTTCTATTTTAAATAACTCGCAGGTTTTAGTTTTGGCAATTTATTGCTTTAAAATTTCAAATAATTTGCAGGTTTGCTTTTAACTTAGTTTTATGCAACATTTTTCAATGTTAACAACCTTGGTTTAATGAAAATTATAATAAGCATTTAGTTTTTTCGAAATTTAAATGCGTGTTTTTGTTGCTAATTTTAGTGCATATTGTCATTTTGGCTACATATTTTAGTTCTTTTCTGGATTTAGACCATTTTTAGTACATTCAACAAGCCTTTTCATAATAATAACTTGGTGCCTGGGCCGCATGGGCTCAAGACGTTCTTTTAAACCCACCCGTCCCCCATTATTGATGCATCAGGGCATGGTCCCTGCACAAGGTATTTAGACATGCATAATTCAAAGTCAAGTTCCTCCGTTCTTCATCGCCTCTCACCCTTGCCCTCGTGATGAGCAACAATTGGAAATGTATTCAAGAGTCACCAAATGAAACTGATAGGTATACCTTGGGACCATTCCTGAACCCTGAACCCATCTCAGGTTCCCATCTGGAATCTTAAGAGAAGCGGAATTATAAACCTAAGCGTCGTTCGGATTACTAGTTGAAATCAACTGATTTTCGAATTTCCATATCTGAACGAGTCAGACGAGGGCTTCTGGCTTCTGTTCCTTGGAATAACTGATAAAACGATGGGTGATCATGCAATGGGCTACTAGGCTTCACTTCACTGATCTCACTATTACAATTTGTGGAAGATACGGACAATCTATTCTACTCAACAAGACCGTCCTTCAACCTTCTGATTCCGTTTTTTTTATTACAAGAAAGACAATCTTCTGCTACTTACACAAAAAAATACACGACGTGCTTCTTCAAAGAGAGGAAAGTGTTGAGATCAGTATGCAACTTGTCAAAGAAACCTAATCTCCACATCTCGGATCAATCACAAATCACAAATTACCTTTCGTACCTGAAACTCGAGTGAATTGTTTAATTCCAGCTTAATTTCACTGGAACGTCACGGGAATTGGAATTTGAGTGAGTCAAGAAAACCTTTCCTCAACTAATCTCAATTTACTTTTGTTGAGTAAACAGTTCAAGATCACTGAGTAATAAAAATGACATACTCCGAGACCAAGTGGACGTAAGGCAATGTAAATAGAACACAACGACGGATGACAATTTTATACTCAACAGCAGATGCTTTGAGATGTAGTCTATGTCCAAGGTGCAGGAGGATTGAATGGAGGATTGGAAATTGAAAACAGGGAAGGTACAGTTAACATTGTTGACTGTATGATTCCAATTCCAATAGTTAAACAGGATTAAAGAACAGGGCCGGACACAATAGTGTTCTATTTTTGGCTTCTAGTTTGATTTTGAAAAAAAAATCTGAAAACAGACGATTGTCATTTTACCGATGACGTCAATCGAGTTGTTTCATTGAATCTCTATTCCCTTATCATTTTAAATTTTGTTTCATGTAATTATCTATGTAACTTATTGAGTTTTATTGGTTTCAGAGTGCATTTGAAATTTTGTTGTGACGGTCCCATCGAATGATTTTATCTGGATTTCTTCTTCAATCAACGATTCATTATTTGATTATGGGTTTGAAGCTCGTCTTGGACTTCGATCTCCAAAAAGTTATTTTTAATTAAAAAATCAGGATTTTTGATCTATTTATAAAAAACATGGCTTCTTGGGGAAGATTTTTTAATTATTTATTTTCAGAAATATTTTTTGGACCATATAGAGTCCAGTACAAGTGAAACCCCCAAAATATATTCTTAAATTGGATTGTTTTGATTAAAATGGCAGATTATTTGGGACAACCTTGCAGTAAACCATCACTGTCAATGCAGGGAACGTAATAAGGTTGGCTTTAATAGAACAGGGTATTACTGAAAGGTGCGCCCAACATTTTACTGGAAACCGGAAAGCGTTCTCGACTCAATTAAAAGAGAAAGAGGTCATGAGAGGTGAAAGTCCTGACATTATGTGTTTCTTATGCTCCCGCTTTCTCTCTGAGCCATTTGACGTGGACGTGGAGAAGATCTGTCAGAAGCAGATAAAACGATGAATTTATGCAAGAATAACACGAAGAAGGCATAAAAAGCTGGATTTTTTATATTTTGGACGAGTTTTTGACTTTTAAGTTTCTGGAGAGTGGAGAAATGGAGCTCAATTAGGCGAAACTAGGGCACCTAGCTAACTCTTTCATGTTCTTGTACCTACTTATTCAATTCCAACTCAAGCTTCATGTTCTTTTCATATGTACATATGTGTGTGAGTGAAGTGGAGGTGAAAAACCTTGAAGATATAATATTCCGTTATTTTCTTACACTTTCTTTAACCTCCATACTATTGGAAAAGGAATCTAAAACTTTCTCCTCCAATTATGAGAACTGAGAACCCGGAAGGGCTTCTCTTCCCAACTTTCATGTTTCTGGTCCAAGGTCTCTTTGGAATTTGGGTGTTTGAGGTTGAACGAATCATTTCCAGAGTTGAGAAGTGGTAGGAACTAGAAATTGACATCTAACGTGCGGAAGTGAAGGTTTGGAGAGAAAGCCAATTAGCACTTCACCTGCGGGAAGGTGCTCAGCTGATGGGTTCGAGTTTCGTAATTCAGTGGAATTTAATTTAGGAGCTCATGCGTCACTTGCCCAATGAGAAACCCTGAATGCCAAGCTGCTGATCAAAGACTACGAGGGCTGTCCCATTGAAAACGAACATTTTTATTCAGTTTATAACTCAGGTGGGAGTAGACGAATTGAACTGAAGTTTTCGGCAAAGACGGAGACATGCCTTAGTTAAGTTTTAGCAAAAAATCAAGCAATAATATTAATGCAGTTAGATCCCATGAACAGTTTTGTAAGAAGTCGTGCGTTTTTCATGAAATATTTTTGAAAATCCTAAAATTTTTGCCTCTGTTTTTTTTTGGTTAAGTACTTCACCAATTGATCAATTTTGAAAATCCATGTTTATAGCTGCAAATGTTTGGAAATTTGGATAAGCTATGCAGTCGTGAGAGTTTTTTCAAAAAATGGCCGAAACAGTTCGCTTTTGTCGTACTATGTGTTTGAAAATTTGCTTAATATGAATTACTGAACTTGAACCCTTGACGAATATGTCGTATGCTTACAACCAGGCCCTTGTGGGTACTAAATCCCAAAAGCAAAATAAGAATAAAAATATAAATTGTGGATTGTGGATCAAGTCAGATTTTTAAAATGAAGATCTTGAAATCTGTTTGTTTTGACTTAAAAATTCAGAGCACTCGCCTGTAGTAATATTTTTACTCGATTGTTTGCTGCAGCCTAGCGAAGTCATGCCTCCGTCTATACTGAAAATTTCAGCCACCTAAGTTTTAAGCGAAATAATGTGTTCGTTTTCAACGGGACAACCCTCGTATGTATGCATATTGCTGTATGATACTTACTTGGCCTGATTCTCAGTTCCCGAACTGCTTTCTTCCATTATTGGATCAGAAGGCGTGATGGTTGGAAAGCTTCTGGGTATTCTGATGCAATTTGATGTTGTTTCCACTTTCTCTTTGGTACTTTCTCTTAAGCTAAGTTCCTATTTAAAACACGAACAGTTTATTGTTCCGATGATCGGAGTCACCAAGGCGATTTGACCCTGGCGTTGAGTATTGGCGTAGCTCAACGTTGGATTTTCTTGAATGAACACATTATTCCAGTATGCTTCCAGACTTGGAGTGACATTTTGTACTTGATTTCAATTACTGCACTTTAAACGTATTTTTTAAAAGTAGAACAAGGCTAACCCACATCCGTCTTATTCCTATTATTATGGCAAGCTTAAACGTTCTTCCTTGAGTCTGAGCAGATCTTAGTTTCTAGTTCGTATCGATAATTACGTATATTGGCATTGAACACTCATTTCAAAAGGTCGTCCCAAACGAGGAGTGACGTAAAGACTTCCTAAGCCCTCTCACTGATTAGTCGCTTGTAGATTTTTGTATTATTCAGTCAGTCCTTCTTCTCTCAGCATCATTAATTCTTTGGTTTGGGTTGCAACACCTGGGCAGGTGTGAATTTACATTTTGCAAAAATCCCGATGAGCGTTCTGAACACACAACATCCGTAAGAAGTTCTAGGAGCCGAGTGTCCAGTGAAGCAAAGGTCCTACTTTCAGATATCCCTTCGTGTTCTCACACTCTGACCTCTCTCCTTCCAGATGACACATTATTTGCGAAGATTCGAGAAACTACACCGAAGGGGGCACCGTTCCGCTTGAGTATTACTAAACAGGTGTGAAGGGAGGCGGAGATTAGAATAAGGAATTCAGTCTCTCAAATTATTTTTCACTTAATGGCCAAGAATTAGTTTAGAGTTCAAGATGTTTCATGCACAGTCTTCGCGAGTCGAAATATGACTCAAGCTCAAATGAATTCAAGTAAGTCTTTGTTAAATGCCACAAATTAGGAAGAGTCTTTGGTTCCACGCCCCTTCAACTCGTTATGAGCCCGGTTAGGAGCGGCATTTGAGTTCCCTGATGACCTCTTGTGTTCCGCTTTGGGAATAAGTTGGTGGGACAGGTGGACAGGAACTGTCGGTCCATTTTGTTCCTGCCCCACTAAATTCTGCCTTTTGTGCTCCAGGGACCTTAATCACGCCACGTCACCTTGTGTGTCTTACTGAAAACAACAGAATTAGAGACAATTTGTCAATTTCAATGTAATGCAACATTATATCAATGTGTACGGATCGGTAAGCACGTCAAAATGGTTTTGAATCGATCATCTAGCATGCGTTCACAGATAACATTTAAAGCTAATTTCAATAGGTATACGCGCTTCTTTGAATTAGAATTTTGATAGAAAGGCGTTCGCAGCTGAGCTTACAGTGATGCTTTATTGAAGTCGCAATTTTAAAGCTATACCATCAGTTTTAAAGAGCATTATGACAGTTGAAAATTAAAGCAGTAATTCTTTATTTTACATATACATAGATGAACGCGTTTGGGCGTTTTTTTTAGTTGATTTGATTTCAGACGAAATTACCAATGAAAAACCTGAAGTAATTTAATACAATATCTACGTATTTAATTTCGTCTAAATGTTCCATAAAAATTGAAATTAACTCGCTACTTAGTACATTTTAATAAAGAACAACGGTGATTAATTCCAGCACTTGGCGACTAGTGAGGGAAATATATTGACTCAAAATTAGCTGAGGATATGGAATGCTAAAATTATATCCCTGTAATTTTAATTTGAGAACTGTTAACTTAACCGCCATTTACATATTGCATACAGTTTCAAACAATGCTCTCACTCAAATGAACGAAGCGAGAAGAGTTCTTTGTCACCTGTATTACCCAAACGAATTAAATATTAAAGTGTGATATGGATGACAGGTTCAAATTTGCGAAACCCGCAACCGCAATCAACGGTAGTTTGCACATGCAAATCCTGTTAACGTTTCACATGACTGAACCGTTTTTGCATTCTTTGGCATATATCCACCATTAACCATTACTTATCTTGGAGAATCTCAACTCCAACAATTCACATTTGATTGAGATAAGATGACGCTTCGCCCGAGCGTCACCAAACGTGCAAAAGTCGTTCATGTCAACCCATGTAGTAAAATGTGCGTACCAAGTTCAAAAGACTGAGGCATCAGTGGCGTCGTGTCTTGAGGAGGCCCTGCCCTGGAACTCCCGTTTCCCTTTCCAGCAGTGTGTTCGGAGAGATCGGCTCATTGACCTCTGGAATCTCTGATTCCGTGTTTTGCGAACTGGAGTCTTGGAACGGATGAACTCTGATCTGCACTCCTGCTCACTTGGGACTTGACTCTGGGTCCTTGGATCTGAGCTGAAGGTATTTGTTGTGAAGGGAACAGAGTGGTCCGAAGGTGTCCTCAAAGAGGATTTGGGGATGAAAACCTCGTATTTATAAGGAGATGCGGATTGCCCAAAGAATAACTCGTCCTGGCCTATAGTGAAGCTCCTTGTCTAGCACTGCGTTGGTTACGAGACCCTACTAGTAGTCAATCTCATTAGTCCAATGCTCTCTGCTGCTCCTTGGGAACCACTCGCACTTTCTATACTCACTCTGTTTATCTGTCTCTGTTTGTGTGTGAAGAGCCTTCCAACCATCTTGCTTTCCTTGGCCTACAACATGCGTCAGGTTGCCCAGGGTTTAATACACAGACGCACTCCGCTGATCCATCCAAATCCCTCAATAAAGCTAGCATGCTCCGAAACGACGGATTGTTTGACCTGGTCCAACTCTCTCACCCTGATGACATCCACGAGCCTTAAACGGCCATTTCTACATGACATAATTAGAGTCCCTTGAAATTGCGGATTGAAACCCTGGCCAAAGTGCGTCAGCATAGTCATTACTCTCGAGACGATGCGTATAGTCTATCAAAATCTCGGTCTCCTCTTCAGGAAAAAAAAGTAGTTAGGGGTTAGGGGCACAAAAAATGCGTGCAGAAGCAGTGGCAGCGCTGCATAGAGTAGTGCGTATAGTGCGTATAACTGGGGAATGGGGATATCTATATCTAGATGGATTTCAGGGCTTGAAGTATTCGGAATGTCTTCCTACATTGGACCTATATTTTTGGGGGTTTTCTGTTCAAGTTGAGCTAGTTTTTAGGAGTTCCTCTGCACACACTTTACTAGCCTCCAAATATACATGCAGAAAAGAAGTTCAAATGCAGAAATTAGTTGATGTAAAAGGTTGCGTCGGGATCGGGACTGGGATCATTAAAATATTCAGTCTCAATGAGAACTGCTAATGCTATATGCTCTGCTAGGATGATAAGACCCATCATGCAATGTGAAGATAATAACAAATGCTCAGCACTTAGCATACCAGGACACGTCATTATGTATTGGAATTAGAGTTATTTAGGGCAGATAGATTTGGAGATGATTCTGTGTTATCTACATTACGCTAAATTGCATAAAACAGAAAAAACTAATAGGGCACTCCATTATTACGAGTTTCGTGTTTATATTGGCATGATTCGGAAGTTGTTGCTTGCAAAATTGAGCACAATAAGATATTGCCTGACTGCTTCGATGGTTGAGAACAAAGTTTCAGCGAGTTTCAGCTTTTTTGACAATGTTTGATCCAAATTGCTTTGATTAGTTTGAATTGGACCATATCTTGGAAGAGGAATGTTACTTAGCGCCTACGACATACACTGGTGCTTTACGCATAAACAAAGCACGCGTAAACATTGGTTTTTTAGGTTTGAGGCAGGACTCCGATCCGAATCCGAAAGGTTAGAAAAGCAGAGCCAGATGGTTTTCATTTTCATACCCAGCAGCACTGACGAGCGGCGTCTTGGGAAAGCTATGTTGTCGAAGTTGCTCGTGAAGGCGGCAGAGGGTTCTACTGCGAAGAGCACATGTTTTTGCGATGATCTGAAATGAGAATAGTTTTGAAATAACCCTGTGAAGTACACTCACATAAAATTCACAAGTTACGTGATGGGAGGACGTGATTTTTAATGTAGTTGAAAGTCTCGGACATTTATTTTAAGGTCAAAAGGGTGTGAGTATAACATGTGTACGGAAAATTGTTCACTAAAGTAGGACTGAGTTTAAAGTTTAAAAGCTAAAACAATAACCGTGTTTCTCGGCCTATTATCCTTATCCTGTGCCCTCCTGGCTGGGATCATCTCATCAGGTGACAGGAGGAACCAAACGCGAATGTACTAAGCAGGCATCTACTGCAACATGTTTTCACGGAAGATTGTCGCTTCATTTTCGGTCTGGGTAAGTCAAACTTTTAGCATGTTTCATAAACCCAACTTACGGTAATCTCATAACCATATATATCGCATATGAGCAAATCGCAATTGCCAACTGCGAATTTCCAGCAAATTGTCGTGTTTAATATACTTAGTACAATTATTTTATAAATGGATTTTTGGTTAGGTTAGATGGGAACCTCGTCGGGTGGAAGCGATTTCAAAGCCCATGGTCTTGTTCTACTGCCAGAAACCATGCTACTCAACCGGGGCCGCATCACTTGAATTACAAACCGATGAAGAGCTTCTTCGAAATCGAGAATTATCGGCAGAAAATATTGTGAAAAGTTTGCTCAGTGGAAATCGGGCCACGCTTGCGTCAACAATTACTTTAGTAGAAACTGAACACAAAGAGAAAAAGAAGTTAGCACAAGAGGTCCTGGAAAGGCTGCTGAGTAGTAGTTCTTCAAAGCCGGCTTCCAGCTATAGAATAGGTAAAATATAATTTAAATAGAAACCACTATGCGTCTTTTCGGATTGAATTTAATTTTGATTTAATGAAATGCAAACACGTTCAGAGGTTGTGTTCTCAAATTATTGGATCCAAAGTTCTTATCAGCAATTTACTGATTTGGAACCTGTCTGTCGTTTCTTCTTGTAGGTATGTCAGGACCTCCTGGAGCAGGAAAGTCGACGTTCATAGAAGTACTTGGGAAATTCCTGACATCACAGGGTTTCAAGGTTGCAGTTTTAGCTGTTGATCCGTCTTCGTCAACTTCTGGAGGATCGCTTTTGGGAGACAAAACAAGAATGCCCGAACTCACGAAGGACCCAAATGCCTACATCCGACCATCCCCAGCTCGGGGTCACCTTGGCGGAGTCACGCGGTCAACAAATGAAGCAATTGTGCTCTGTGAGCATGCTGGCTATGATTTTATTATTGTTGAAACTGTTGGTGAGTAGCGCTGTTTCAAATTGTAGTGTACACTTTGTTTTTGTTGTCAGAAAATTAAATACATATTTTGATCTCCAGGTGTTGGTCAATCCGAATATGCTGTGACGAATATGGTTGACATGTTTGTCCTCCTTTTGCCGCCTGGTAGCGGAGACGAGTTACAAGGGATCAAGCGAGGAATTGTGGAAAGAGCAGATCTTTTAGTGGTTACAAAGGCAGATGGTGATTTAGCTCCTGCAGCACATCGAACTCAGTATGAGTACATGGCTGCTCTGAAATTCATGAGAGCCGCTTCACCGAACTGGAAAACAAAGGTAGGCATGGTGCTCGACCGGAATTCTTTATTTTATTAAAACTTAATTCTCAATTTGGTCTATTTGTTTAGGTTGTCCAAGTTTCATCTAAAACTAAAGAGGGGTTGGACAAGTTTTGGGAGCTCGTTAATTCCTATAAATCGACAACAGCCGGTGACTTCTTGGAGAAACGTGGACGTCAGAGAATCGTGTGGATGTGGGCTCATTTAGAAGAAGGTCTAAAGAATATACTGCTGAATGACCCAAGATTAAAATCAATGACCGACTCGCTCCAAAGTCAAGTACGGAGTGGTCAGATGAATCCAGGCACTGCTTCGGATACTATTCTAGCCAATGTTAAAGCTCTAATAAATTCACATGGATAATTTTTAAATCAACGATCTAACTGCGAAGAAATATCCGAAATAAATCGACTATATTTTAATGTGTAAATTACTGAAAACTTAAACTATTTAGTATTATAACAAACAACAAAATTAAAAGAACACTGTCCCATTCATAAGTATTCATTTCTTATACATATGTTACCGACAGAACCCGAAATCAGACACAACACACAACCCGAAATCGATCTCTGAAACATAACTTAACCAAGCTGAACCTAATCTATAACATCATCCCTATCACAAAGTACACATTTAGTGTGAATTTGGAGGTCAAAGGTCAAAGGCAACCAAAGTTATTGAGCATTAAAAATAATGAAGAAATCGGAGTGATACTTTGCGTGAGGTTGACCTATGGACCTCCAAACTCATAGGACACTTGTATTTTGTGACTAGCAGCATGAGCCCAGATCAGGTTTGGTTAGGTAGTTTCTAATTTTTCACATCGGCCATCCGTTTTCGGGTTTTGTCGGTAACACATACATGTATCAGCAATGTGATTAGATAACTCGTGTATGTTTCATAATTTTTTTTCTGAGATACACTTACACACATCTGAAACGTCCATTCCTACCTTCTTAATTCTTCAAACTCTTCCTGCCCTAATGATTTAGTGTCAATTATATGTAGCATAAATGCAACTTCTATACATCAAACGAACGAATCATCAAATTATATTGAACTAGAACGAATCGGAAAGATTTAAAATTTTAAGTTAAAATAACTATGTGCATATTTAGTGTAGCTGTTTGGAATTGCACTTCGTGTGATTAAGTAGGACACTACACGACACGTCAACACTGAATCGATACAAATATACATCGAACAGGTTTCTATCCTTGGTGAAGATAGAGGTCGGAGATTAAGATCAAAGCATATGTTACGTTTTATTTTTGTTGTCCACAACAAAATTCCGTATCACGAGCACGAGTGAGTAGTTGCTAGTTTTTTGCAATTAAAATTGAACGTACTACTTTTAACTAAATGTTTTTTTTAATTCAAATAAACTATCAAGGAAACCCGTCGATTGATTCCGGTTCAGTTTGCTTTACTTCTGAGCCTTTTTTCCTCCTAAAATATGAATATGAATATGAATACGCACACCCATTTAGGATTATGATCTCTCAGTAATTGTTAACATTTTTTCATTACTGGGAATAACACAAAAATTATATAGGGTTCATTAAGGTATACTATTATGTTTAGTTGACATTTCTTGCTGAGGATGATGGCTTATCAAATGTACCTGGGTAGCTAGAGCGGAGATTGATACGGCGTTGGGAAGCTCTCTTGAAATGAAGATAGGACAACGCGTATCACCTAAACGATTCGATCCTTCTTTCATATTCAAATCTGGAGTCAAAGTTTGCTAAATCCACTTTGATTTTTATTTTTCCTGCCCGTGCTATCAACCCAAAACTGTCGAGTGGTACATCAAATTTATTGCCTACACGAGTAGAATTTTATTGTATATTACTCGACCCATTTGGGGCAAATTTGACCTTTGACCCCTGTGACCTTAAAACCGGATATGACCGTATATCGTGGGAAACTACGGATTCAGAAAGTACTCACCTTCAATGCAACAATGCCCAAAAGCCCGATTTGAAGGTCGTTAAGGGGGTCAAATAAATTTTGAAAGATTTAAAATTACTATAATTAGTTGATATCTGATCCACAAAAAATCTAGATGCATTAAATTGAAATGACAATGGATAGTGGAGTTGCAAAGAACAACCGCAATTGTAGTATGCATGCAATACATAGCATAATTGCTGAATTCAAAGATGATAGTTCAAAGCTTCCAAGTTTTCCAGTTAAGCCTCGCCTGTGTGTTTACATTCCGAGTTTTGGTCTTGCTTGAATCGAAAGGTTGATGTGATGACCGTTGATTAAGAGCGTACACTGCTTAGTGTTAGGCTAGTGCATGCGTTTTGGGAAGCGCCATCTCTCCGCATCGGCACTAAGCTCTATAGCAACCAATCATTTCTTTGCATTCAGCTCGGTAAACAGCTCCATCAACATTTGTTCCATTTTCCTTCTTGCTTCTTCCTGATATCCTCTGAATCAGTCATTCCTTCCCAGGACCTGCTGAGAGGCACATCAAACTTTCCGCTAGCTCCAGAAGTATTTTTGAAAAAGGTGTTGGGTCAAGGTGTTTACAAGGATTGAAAAACTTGAATATTGTGGAGTTTCCAGCTGTATTACCAGGTAAGTGCGTGGTCAAATCTGAGCTGTCATTTTGTCTTGCATACCTCAGGTCATCACTGTCATCAGGCCCACAGGAAACAAACGTTTCTCCACCCTCACTGGTAACCTGAATTTAAAGCACACGATAGTGATAAGTTATGATACATGATACGCAGAAGAGATGGTAATGAAATTAACTGAGTGGAACTGAGCATACATACATACATTTTAAGTACATAAAACTTAAAATTATTGTAAGTATAAATTATAATAGTGTCATTTCGCAAATTATAAAAAATGGACCAGAATCAGGTAGGATGCAAAGCATTTCATAAAAAGGGAAATTCATACAGCTCCAATTAATCCGGATTGATATGGCAGGATTAAGCATTATTACAAATAGCATCTTTTGATTGAAAGTAAAGTATGTACATAGTCGTCATTTCTATTAATCACTCGTCCGTCCGTCATCACTCATCAGTCATCAGCAAAACACACAAAGTACTTTAAAACGACAAAGCTACGTTTGATAAGCTACATGATTCTCCATCTCCATGTGCCCTCTGTCGCGTGTCTCGACGGTCTCAAAACGTCTTCCCGCAACTATGACGTTCAATTCGGGCTTATTCAAGTACATTAAATGGGCTTACCGTATTTGTAACCAAGAGATACTGCTCCGACCCACATCTTAAATTTATGTTATGTGGTTTATCCAGTTTACTGTTCATATGGTTGAGAAACAATTTCCCACGACCCACAACCGCCCGTCTCATAAGCATCACCTTCCTTGTTTGGTGTATAAGTGGGTGAAGTGCGTCGTGAGCGTGTGGTCGTGAGAAGTTGTGGTATTTCGTGTACAGTTCTTGGCAAAAGTGAGAGTACGCATACACTATACTACTGGTCGCTCGCTCGTCTTTTCTTCTCGTCTTGCTTCATTTACATGCTCTTCTGTCTTGCTACTTCTCTGCTGAATTCACCGTCTGTCATCTGTTCCACTGTCCTAGTTTTTGTGCAATACTGCTAATTGTCACCTTGCACAAGTTCAAGCTGACGTCGGTACCTTGTGCGGACTTCGACCTGTGTCCAGACGTAAGTCTCAATACCATCTAATCACTTCTATAAGGAATAAAATCGAAAATTCACATATAACCATCATTCTCGGGTGAATTGTAGCAAAGGGTCCGCAAGTGAAAACGGGCGTTTCGGAACACATAACCTAACTTCACCTAAACTAAAGTCACATGTGGAAAAAGACTTAGAAATTTTCTCTGCGGACCCTTTGCTACAATCCACCCATCATTCTCTGCTTCTGCATTATCATCACGTTCGGTCAACAGTCAAAACTGAAACCTAAAGCAGAGCCATACTACGGTCTACGGTTCATTTAAAAGAAATAATAAAAAATAATATCAAAGATTATGGTTTCCAGTTTCGGGTTTTCTAACTTTTGACTTGTGCTTTTTGTTTCTCCAATAACTGGACACTTATCCTCATCCTTTACAGGTGAAATGGCGGAAGCTGCAACTAGTGTGGCTGAGGGAGTGGAGGTGATCAAGAAGTTTAATGTGACCGCAAATCCTATGGGCGAAGGTACGATTTAGTCACACTTTTGTATTTGTAATTGTAGTTCAAATGCTTGCAATTGACAAAATTCCAGTACATTTTGAAGACTTACAGTGTACACAGGCTCCATGTCAAAAGGGCCAACAACAATAAGGGCCAACGACAATAAAGGCCAATCGTAGTAAAACCTAACCTAACCTAGCAAAAAGGATATATAGTAACTTGTTTCGCGCGCTTCGGCAGACATAACATAACCTAACTTAGAATAGTAACTTGATTTGGACGGTTTTTCTTGCATTGACCGTTTTGGTTTTTGGCCCTTATTCCTTTGGCCCTTTTGACGTGCTATACGTACGGTGCATGCCTATTCCACTGTTCCCAATTTTTGGTTGGCTCCGTTATGAATATTTCGCTGTGCATGTGTTCATAAGTACATTCAATTCCTCCAGGTGATCACGAGGATAAAGTTGAGGTTGGCGACGTAGGAGACGCGGCCGACATGGATAAGAAGAAAAAGAAGAAGAAGAAGCCAACCAAGGAGAAGGAGAAGGAACCTCCAAAAGATGACAAAAAGCGAAAAGGACCAACTGCCAAACAACTTGAAGCAATTAAGGAGTTTCAAAGAAAAGCTAAGGAGGAGGAAGAACGACTTCAGCGGGAAGAGGAAGAAAAGGAACGGCTTCATGAAGAAGCTGAGAATCTTCGACTTGAGAAGGTACAATTTTAACAGAAAAATAGCCTAGAAATAGTAGTATTTGAAAACATTTTTGAACTTGATATACTTTAACGGCTGGTGCGTAACAATGGTGGATAGTGGATACCGAATTGCAATAAAATGCGTGTAATGCGTAGTATAGCTCTTGGAGTCAGAAGTTTATCGGCGTATTTGAATTGAAACGTAGTTGCGCTTGGAGCAAGAGCGTAAGGATCGGAAGAAGCAGAAGGAAAAGGAGAAGAAGGAGAGACTCAAGGCTGAGGGCAAATACTTAACCCCTAAGCAACGAGCTGATCGTCAGCGAGCACAGGGTATGCTGGATGCACTCCGGGCTCAGGGCGTTGAAGTTCCTGAAATCGGCGGAGAGAAGAAGGTTCGGGCTGGAACTCGGAATCGTAAGAAGAATCCAATTCAATCCCAGCAATCAATTGAAGAAGAGCAGAAGAGTGACGAAAGTCCGGAGTCAGTGCCACCTTCCTCAGCAGAGTCTGCGGATGTAAAGGAAGAAGAGGTTGTGGTTGAGAAGGTGAAGGATGCCTGGGACGAGTCTTCCGAAGAAGATGATGCTGCGAATACTGGCAGCTCTAACGAAGCTTTGTCAACGGTACCATTGGATTCAGCAGTCAAGGGAAAAGATGCAAAATCTCAGGCTCCACCAAAGTCGGGAAGAAATGGTGTTCGTACCGTTTCGGGATCAGGATCAGATGAAGATGACGGAAGTGGGGAAGATTATTCAGACTACAGTACTGACAATGAGCATAAGACTGATGCTGAAAAGAAACGGGACAAAGCCTACGCTCGAATTATGGTATGGAAAAAGTAAATGAACTCAACTGTACAAAGGATTGTTAAGCTAATGTTTTGATGTTCAATTTTCATTACAGAAACGAAGGGAGGAGAATGAAAGGGCTAGAAACCTTAAACAGCTTCGAGCACCAGTCGTGTGCGTTCTTGGTCACGTTGATACGGGTACCAAAAACAAACTTACCTCGCAAATATTTTAGGAATTATTGTGACCGTAGATATATTTGACCAGGTGTGATTGTTTCTAGGAAAGACAAAGATCTTAGACAAGCTTCGTAGAACCCATGTTCAGGATGGTGAAGCTGGTGGTATTACGCAACAGATTGGAGCTACAAATGTGCCAATTGAGGCGGTCAAAGACCAGTGCAAATTAATTAAAAGTGTAAGTATTGGAGATTAGAGTTTGTGTTTGTATGAAAGATTAAATGTCATCTCAAGCCACGGGATCATACCGCTTACCTGATTCAACATAATTTGTTTAGTTTGGTGAGCTGGAGTTGAAGCTTCCTGGGCTGCTGATTATTGACACTCCAGGCCACGAGTCATTTAGCAATTTGCGTAATCGAGGATCGTCGCTTTGTGACATTGCTATCTTGGTTGTCGACATTATGCACGGCTTGGAACCTCAGACAATCGAGTCAATCAACTTACTAAAGGCAAAGAAAACACCTTTTGTTGTGGCTCTGAATAAGATTGATCGGTAAGCCCTGTTATTCAATTATATGTATTCTAAAGGTTTACATATGATGGTTACGAAGACCAATACTTTTTGTACTTACTTATTTATCGATACAAATTATTTGCTTCCAGTCTCTATGATTGGCAGTCAACAATGGGACGTAAAGACATCCGTGACGTCCTTAAAGCTCAGCCTAAGAATACGTTGTTGGAGTTCGAAAAACGCACTAAAGAAATTATTGTCCAGTTTGCAGAACAGGTGGGTGCTGTGAATTTCTCTGAATTTTAGAAAATAAAATAATTGGAGTTTAGTTTACATAATTCTGACTTATATAGAGTTTGAATGCAGCACTCTTCGACCAAAACCCTGACATAAAGTCATATATTTCAATGATTCCTACGAGTGCCTTTACCGGCGAAGGAATGGGAAACATGATGGCGCTGATAGTAGAACTATCTCAGAACATGCTTGCCAAGCGGCTTATGTATTCAAAGGAGTTGCAGGTAAGAAATTAAGTAGACATTATTTAGAATGCTCGTAACTTGCTGTCAATAGTGACCCTGTTCAGTATTATGGAATATGCATGGTGTTAATCCAATAACTGACGATCTGGTATATTTAGGCAACCGTATTGGAGGTCAAGGCAATTCCTGGCTTGGGTACAACAATTGACGTGATTCTATTGAATGGAAGCTTACGAGAAGGTGACACGCTCATTCTGGCTGGTACCGATGGGCCGATTGTTACTCAAATTCGTTCATTGCTCACACCCCAACCTATGAAGGAACTCCGCATCAAGGTATATAAACTACCTGAAGAGTTCAACAATGTTTATTCACTGCCATAGGAACATTTGTGGTCATTCCACATTGCGTTCCAAAATTCAATTTTGCTTCGAATTGTTTCAGAGTGCCTACATTGAGTATAAGGAAATTAAAGGAGCAATTGGAGTGAAGATTGCTGGAAAGGATTTGGAAAAGGCAATTGCTGGCCTAAACGTTCAAGTTGCGCTTCAGCCGGATGAAGTTGACATTTGTCGTGAGGAAGTAGCTCTGGAGCTGAAGTCCGCATTGAGCTCTATACGCTTGCAGGATCGAGGAGTCTTTGTACAGGCATCCACTTTGGGATCCCTTGAAGCCTTGCTCGAGTTTCTTCGCACATCTCAAATTCCTGTAAGTTGAACTATACATAATTGTAATTTCGTGCTGAAGAGCTCCTACTACTTCATTCTCGTAATCAGAACGTCTCTCATCATCTATAGATTTTGCAATATATGTGCTATAATCGTCCAAAATAAGTGTAATAGTACACTGAGAATAACCTGTAGTACTACTATGTAGTTCACGTACACGTGATCCATTTGTGGCAACTTCAGTTTCAGCCGCCCCCTTCTCAATTCGCGTTGTATTTACGAACTAAGCAGAAGGAAGAACGTGCCTATTTAGTCGCTAGTTGCTATTCTTGTTGGGTGCTTCTGTAAATGAAGCTTACTATAATCCAATCGTATTGTGTTTTGCCTGTATGTCTGACTCAAATTGAAATTCGTCAAGGCTGAGAAATCCAGTTCACTATGGAAATGAAATAACCATTCGCAAGGTTTCCGTTTCCGTTTAAGATGTGAGAAGTGTTAATCTTTAGCTTCGTAAGTTTGAAAGATCAGGAAAGACTAATAATAGACTGACTTCATGCAAATGTGTTCTATGTCATATTTCACGACAGGCGAATGAGGTTGATCCAGTTCAAAGATCCTAAAATATATTGAGGTTTACAAAAGAGAAAACAGAAGTGTGCGTAATCTATGTATGTATAGTAAGTATTCTCAACTCACAACTCACTGTGGACTATTAGAAGCTCTAGATGTGGAAAATTGAGCATAATTTCTCAATTTGGGTTGAACAGTCTATAGTCTATACGATTTTCTTGTCTATCAATAACACTGGTTTTCTGCTGCTCAAAAGATGCTTTTGCCTGCAGTTATTCTTAGTAACTTCCAGGCATGTTATTTCAGTTTTAACAACGTCTCCTTATTTAGGTTCAAACCTCCTATTTCTTAATGGCTTTACCTTGCA
>JAQFYU010000519.1:0-21205 GCA_034694905.1 Ceratophysella granulata | reverse complement strand
CGAGCTAATATTTTTGCGCGGGAAAATTCCTAAATAAATTCTGAGTTGACTGGTTTTACGTCTGAGCGACTGAATTGTAGTCACTGGGTAGAAGACGGGTTAATACTACTAGCACTAGCTTGTAAGAGGAAGCCGGAGAGGCACAACACGAATAAAAATAATGCATTTATACTAAGTTACTTAAAACTTTATATATTTTCGTAAAATGTTCCTTTTCTGTTTTTCCCCGAATCCCTCCCTTTTTAATTTTTTTCGCCAGACCCCTCAACTTACAGGCACTTACAGTCACTTGCCCATGTATGATTAATATATTGACTCAAAAATATTTTGGATGACTTTAGCATATTGCACGAGAATGTTACGAAGAACCGTTGTTCATTGCCTGGAAAATGGCCGATCTATTTTGAAACATGCTGAATTTAATTATTGGTAGTTTTGTTTTGTTTCATGAAGATTTCTGGTATTTGTAAATTGTAGAATAATTGTAATACAACCTAAACTAACATCTCGGAAATAGGATGTACAATATTGTATTTTTTCTAATAAGTTCAACGAAGAAATGCTTAACGGTTAGCTCAACTGCACTATAAAGGATGAATTATTATGTATGGCCGTTTTCAGTCGCATATCGCGTTCACCAATGAAGTCGTTGTTGGAATTTGGGACTGTACAATTAAGTTTAAGTAAAACAGAGCTCCGGGTTTCCCGATTTCGGTTTGTATGGGAAAAGGAAGAATGTCAACTTAATTTAACAGAAAATGTCGACTTCCGGCTTGTTTTCATTACTCCCCCAATCAAATCATACTTTACTCTCCGTATTGAAGAAATGGTTCTAACCTGAGAAAATCCGCATGTTCTGATGATTGTGAAAAGTTTTCCACAAAGAGCCGGAGGCGGAATTCCTGTAAAACCAACATTCAGAGGTTGTTTTGAGAACTATCATGATGGGATGAAGCTGTCCGATCCGGCCATGAGCCATGAATGAGGTTAAATCCACGTGTAGAGAAATGAAATGGGAATTCTTAGGTGAAAAAAGACAGGTCTGAGCTCCAAATTGTGGGAGTAAGAATGAGACGCGCTACAAAGCCCGAGATTAAAAAGCGATCGTCCGAGTCATAGCCTCGTACTTTATTGATATTGACAGGATGAAGACTGGACGAAAGAAGGTCAAACCCATGGTTTGAGATAATACCAGGAACTAAAAATCCGGCCTAGGATCTGAACACACGTATTTCATTTGTGAGAGTAGATCCGGGATCTCCAATGTCCATTCTACCGAAGTGGGACTTACTGAAGCGTTTTTATGCTCTGGTTAGAGCCTTTATGCGCGTGTTTAGAACCTCACCTTTTATCCCGTTCCATCTTTAACCTCTGACGAGCTTCTCCAAGATGATCAAATATGTCACTCAAACTTTTTTTATGATGTTTTCGGATGGTTTCACATTAACACACAGCAACGAAGTGCTATCCACTAAGATTGAATTCAAAATGTTCGTGATCCCAAAATTTTAATGTCACAAATGATAGGAAATTATTTCGGGTAACATGAAATGGGCAAGGGTGGGTGGGTAAGCTTACCAACTCCCATTTTTTGATGGTGCTCGTAGTTTCAGAATTGTATGAAAACATGTGTGCAGTCGTCTGGGTATCATGTAAAACCATCACGACTTCATTTCAAATATCACACGAATACTAATTTTGTTCTATGTACAGGGTGAGTTCCTTTTGAAATCATCCTGATCCAAAACTTAAGGGCCGACTTAGCCAGCAGGATGTTTTATTGAAAACCCATTTATTAGAAGGAATTTTGGCACAAGAATTGGATTTTTAAACACAACACGGAACGAACTACAAAATTTGAATTTTTTTCACAGTTTCTAACATTGGGTTCTTATGGAGGGAATTTCTTCTCAAAACCCCGTTACCCTTGGAAACTGACGATTAGCTTAGAAAACATCCGAGTAAGAATTTAGGTGACTATAAGGGTTCCGCCTTTCTACGTCTCCTGTCTCTAGTCTCCACTACACTACTGAACAAAGTTAAAATTATGAGTTACTCACCAAGATGTACAGAACAAACTGAAGAAATATGCAATACAAGAGTATTCAAAATTCTAACTTGTTGGTTCACTGAAATTTCGTAGGCCAGCAGCAATGCACTGAAACATGAGTTGGCTAGTGTGGAAACGTAGCTATCTCTGACCATAATGAAACGACGTTATAAAAATATTTGGATGAACGAACGTAATAACTTTATGGCAAAGAGCAGTCTTTTCATTCTCCCCCATAATACTACCCGTGTTTAGATTTCGCTTTGTGTGGGATAGCTCATAGCTCATCCATTCCACTACTTCTGAATATTCAAGAACAAGAACTTAAAACTTCTTGGAAGAAAACTTCATGCCAATAATAATCGAGAAACGAGGCGACCTTAATCCCCAGCAAATGAATAGTAGACGCTGGTGGTGTTGTTTTGAAATTAATGTTCCACGATGAAAGGTGAGAGCGAAAAGGCGCTTTCTCTTCCGAATTAGGAACTCTACGGCAGCACACCACACGCACACACCCTGTCCCCTGTCCTGTAATACGAGCGAGGGATGATCAATGATCACCGATCCAGTTTGAGAAATTTATAAGGCTTATTATGACTACTACAATATTTTATTTGCGCTAATTGTTTCTTGAGTAATCTCTTTCCTGGGTCACAGGGATCAGTCTGGATTATCAACTCTTCAGGTTGGTTAGAGTCTCATTGTTTCACATTTTGTGATGGCACAGATATTCTGAAGCAGTGGCAAAAGTAACTTTACTCGTATTTTAATGTTAGTGCTATCATCATCGGGGGAATTTGGAAACTAGACAGTCAAATTAAAAGTCAACGGAAATTAATAAGTGATTTTGCCTTGATCCATTTCCCTATATTTTTAAAATTTATTAATCATCAATCATCTCTAATCATACGAATATGACGACACGCTGTGTATTTTCTTCTTCATTTTTGAATTTGTCACACAACTCTTTTCAATATTGGTAGAGCTGACCGTGACTAATGCTGGCAACATTATCTTGCTGAATTCAATTTATTCTAATTCTCGATTCCAAAAAAAAAATGTAAATGATGTTCACCTCCGTTGCAAATAATACTTAGCGGAAGTGACTCTGCATATTGTCATAGCATAATAGCATAGCATAGTAATACACACACAGCTAAATGGGGTTTTGAAACTAGTATTTTCAATTTGATATTCACGGGCTGCAAAAATAAAAATATGCTGATGCTTAGAAGAGTTGATTATGCAGTGTACCACTCTAGATGCACCACTCTTGTAGAACCCGATAAATTATGAAAATTCACTACTTCGTTGTGACTTATTTGGGCAACTATTGTTTCATGACGAGGATTAATAAATTAAGAATTATTCTTCATTCTGGCAGTTTTAAATTAAAATTTTCCATTCAATAGAAAGTTAGTGCAATTCGCGATTAAAAGAGGATTTGAGCAGAAAGTTTTTCGAAAAAACCTGTTTCGATATTTAAAATTCATTAAATGACAAGTGTATTGTAACGGCTATGGTAATAAGGTTTGTGGATGGATAGATGCGATAAATAATACAACAACAACAACAATCAGGTGGCGAGTGAGTGTTCTAAAATGTTTTGTAGTTTATTTGAATTCTTTCCTTGACCTCAACTTGACTGACTGGCTCAATGGTTCCAACTTGACTTGATGTCTTAACTGCTCAACTTCTCAACTCTAACTCTCTTATTCATATTTTTAAGTTACCAACTTAAAAATGAATCAACGCTCACTAAGGATTCTGAGTAATAACCACATCCTTCCTCAATGTCTACTGTGTTGGCAATGCTCTTAACCCATGAGCTCAAAACTCTCACATTCTCCGAAACGGAAGTGAGTCAACTCATTCATTCAATTGATTTCATTTCCAATAAAAATTCCATAATTCAATTAAAATTGTAACGGATTTCCACTCCGTTACAGTATAGTTATAAAAAAAATTATTTAAAGAATTTATTGTTTAATGTTTTCAGTTTGAATCTTAGCTTACTCTTTGTTCTATTATCCGTGTAAAATTTTTTGCCTCGGATTCGACTATTGTTTAACTGGTGACCCGGCACCCAGCTGATATCAAAACGGTGTATGTCAAAACCGTTAAAATCCGGTTCGTGTTAAAACAATTTGTGTCGAAACGGCGTATGTCAAAACTGAAACGCCTCTAAAAAAGTTTCCCAAGTTTCGTATGACGTAGACAGTTGGATCATATAGACTATTAGACTGATGACAAAGTTCAACAAGATGAACATTTGAGATTTTGAAGCAATAGAATCATTATTTTTTTCAGTTTATATTCTGAGCGTATCCTTGAAAGTCGATTGCCAATAATTGATTGCACCTTAGAGCAGATTGAAACCTTAATTTTATTTTATTTTCAAAGAATTACTGATTAAAATTAGAATACAGGAAATATTTGTATTCACAACTTGAAACATATTCTCCAGTTTACGGCTAGCTAGCAAGTTGGCTTGAATTTCAGAACTAGAAGCGTAGCTACTTGACTAGATTAAAGAGTTTTTAGTTCACGTTAGTGTTACAGAGCTACTTGACATCGTTGCAAAGTATAAGAAGTGTCAGCCAAGCTAGAGTTTCTCGTGTCCGTTGAAAGCAGATCTCATGTGTCAAGTGTACCAATTTGAACGAACAAGTCAGAAGTGCTTATGACGGGTGCCGTCAGCACCCGAACCCAATATTAAATTATAAATTATACATGGAAATTCTGCATGAAATCAACTCAAGCTTCGAAATAGAGATCAAGATTGTTCAATGTTCCTGGATATATAATTAGAGTAAGTACAGCATGGATAAAGCTATAAAGATAGAGACTACGTATGTATACACAAACACCAGTTACTGTGATACATCACTAACATTGAAATTCTATGTATAAGATACGAGACAATTTAAAGTGAATACAATTCTGAGATTTCAAAGAGTACCCAAACAATGCACTACGATTATATTATTACAAGACTTTCATACATTAGCGTTGTTGTTTTGCTGGATTAAGCACAAATTTCAAAGGAATAATTACATCAATGACTGTCACATCATGTACCCAAAAACTACGTGAATTCTAGTTTTAGACACTCAATATCCTAAACTGGAATCCAGAGATCCAGAACTAGCCTTGCTAATCTTTCGCATAACCATCCAAGAAGCAACTCGAAAGGGGCTGAAGCTGCAACGTCTAATACCTACTACGGGAACTGAAGGAAGAATTGTACGCACGAGTAACGGAACTAGGAACTACTGTACTACAGTCAATGAAACAGTTGGAATTTTTTAGATTTTCCGCTGCATGAAAGTTATTTTTTATTTTTAGAAAAAGCCTATTGACTTGACAGCTGAGTGACACATGCGGCTGTTCTAGCTTCCTGTTTAGTGGTGACAGCGAATGGGATGAATGAAGCCGGAACCAATTGCAAAGCTTTCTGGTGACCTATTTTCCGAAAGTGTTGGACATCGGAGGCCGGATGGACACTCACATTTTCGATTGACCAGAAACGTGTCCGCAGTTTCACTCACAAACTTGCATATATCCCAGGTTCCGCATGTTGGTAGCTGTCGAGTAAATAGAACACACGGATTAACGACTACAACTTGTAAATTAAGAGAACTAAACTACATACGTTTTGTATGTAAACTACATACAAAATTACATTTCATCCTTGAAACTTGAAGTCTACACTTGGAAATATGCTTTACGTAATTGCCCGAAAGGTTGAGTGTCATTATTTAGGTGACACATGTCGTAACGTAACACTGTATAATGTATGCATTTGACAACTCAGAACAAGTCTGCAAAGAGAAAGCTTTGCGCTGCATTAGTAATTTAATTGTTTTAATTGTAAATGGCTTGCATTTATCGTGGCTAACAAAAAAATTAAAATACTGACAGACTAATAAATGGTAGTGATTGTAGGCCACACACGCAACCAGCTCCCACCTTAGTGTGTGGCCTACCAAAAAGAAAAGAAAAAAATCAATAGGCCACGCATTCCATTCTTACCCGGTCGGTGGGCCACGCATGCAATCACTATGCACCTAATAAATTGATGAACCAAACTATTTATTGCCCTTTTCGAACGTTCTTAATAGAACGTAACAGAAGCTTCATCTAGTGGCCGAATGTTAAAATTCTAGGCTAGTCAATTTATTATTTATTACTATTTACAGATATGTATTATTCATGGATTCCGTTCAGTCAGCTACGATCGATCTGAACCATGATGCTTTCACTATTTAACTCTAATATTCTAAGATTCGATCAACTCGTGGCTGGCCTCAGCCTCACTGCCCGTGAGTGACGAGGTGTAATTCTATCGGGTCCACCTCAGTATGCGAAACCTCATTATGCAAAACTTTGAAAAGGTTCTGAAGTTGCTTATGTCGTAGACATCACTTATTAACGATGTCATGGACTAATGAGTAAATATGGCCACAATCAACTTGCTTTATCTTCGCTTTTAGAAATAGATAGCGACATAGATTGCACTATACATTGTAGTATTTCCCAAATATACTTCGATTTTATCGATGACAAAATTGATAGGAAATGCTAAATTTAAATTTTCCGTTGCAGTATTTAACGTTCAGGTTTGTAACGTTGTATTATTTGGATTCTTTAACTTGCAGCCTTTAACGCTCATACTTAATTCGTATTCTTTTGGCGAGTCGATTTTGTATTAAATTATTTTGACGAGTGGAGTTTTTTTAGAAATGTTGATGTATTTACATATACAATTATGTAGCAGTAGATATTAAGCAATGGGATGAAGTAATTATTAAATAAAACTTTGAGATTAGTACTAGTCAATAGTACTACGACATATACAAATGAGAAACCTTTATTAAGTTTCGCATAGTGAGGATTTTGTTTCGCGGAATGAGGATTTTTTCAGTTTCGCATACTGAGGTTTCGCACATTGAGAAGACACCATTCTATCTGATGCTTGATTCTTGATTGATGAGCTTGGCCTCCACTGAATCCTACATAATGAACATTTCGGAATGAACCTTAATGTTCTTGTCCATTCTCAGTGTACCATACCTGAGCTGTGGGTGGAAAGTAAAACGAACTTTCTCCGAATGTTTTGAACTCATTCATGTGCAAGGCTGTTGATAGCTGGATAGTGTTCTGTTCATTCATGGGATTACAAAGCTCCGAAATGGTACGGGGTTATGCTTGGAGTTCCAAGTTCCAAGTGAGTAGGAGTAGGTGGAATTCTTCCGCTGGAGATTCGGAAGCTTCCTAAACAGGATTGGTCCTTGATTTCCTGTCTCTATTTCGAATGCAAACAAGGAAGCCACGAGTGGATTGGATCAACTACTGATGCTTCCTTCTTTGCATGCACCCTACTTCTCAATTTCTATTTCAGCTTCCCTTTCACTCACCTCGATTGACTATGCTAAGAATGTATTCCATCAGAAAGGAGGCTTTTTATCTTTTGAAAACTTTTGACTGTCAACACAATAGCTACTCAACGCGATACCTGAATTTTCTCTCCCTTTTCGGGGTTTCCTGAGATTTTCGAAGCGGCAAATTGTTAAGTCGAGATTCAACTTAATAGACAAGAAATACGTTGGCAATTTGTCTTGCTCCAGATTCCTTGACTCAAAAGTTTTATGAATTTCTATATGGCCTGAACTGTCAATGCAAAGTGTTTACAAGTCGGTACGTGGAAGTTGTGCGATTTGTCAAAATTTTGACTTTTTGACTGATACCAGGAATGGACAATCCGGAGACGATGATTTGTACTCAATGACCAACTAAGGTAATCATTATTTTCGTAATCAAAATCAAACGGTAAAATCAAAATCCATAAAAGTAAATGATTTAAAATCGAAATTTTCATGTATTCTCAACTAGGAATCTAAATCAATTTTTTTTAAATGAAAATCACGATTTTCAAAAATTCAAAATAATGGCTTCGAGGTTCGTCAAAATCAAGATAGGAATCCAGGAAGTATTTCAAAATTTAGATTGCAAAATCAAAAATATTTTAAAGCCCAAAATCAGGATTTTCACTGATTTTCAAAATCAAATAGTTTTAGCCATCTCTGTCCATTTCTGGCATATTAGGTTGCATTAGAATTTGCGTCGGCAAATATGTGTGGCATAGCGAGGCGTTTCAATGACGCACTATTTTTCAAAATTCGGCTAAATTCACAAGAATTCTAATTCATGTTCGAAATGATGCTGAATTGAGTGGCAGGGAAAAGAAGGATGGAGACGAAAGAAGGAAACTCACCGGTGCACAGATATAGCTGACGTCCATCACTTCCGACTCCGCATCAATGTCTCCGTAGTGTTGCTTAGCCAGAACGTAGTTGTGTGACTCGGGACAGACACATTGAATATGATCCAGCTGAGAAAGCTTTTCCGAAGTAGTTTTTGAGAAAACCGTTTTACTGGTGTATGCCGTGTGACCCGCCTCACAGATGCTCGGGCTCACTGTTTTCTCGCAAAACTGTCAATTCAAAATAAAATATGAGTTACCATTCTCCCGTTCCCCGTTCAATTCTCAACAGGGTTAGGCTTCTATACTTTGAGCCATTCTTTTTCTTATAGAAACCCTTTGAAACCCTTGGACACACCCGCCTCTTTGCCGCCGTTTGGACGATATCAACAACTACTTTACTACACCTACACAACAACTTTACTGTGTCACACAATAACTTTGCTCCGTCACACAACAACTTTGCTCTGTCACACAACAACTTTGCTCTGTCATACAACAACTTTTTTCAACAATTTGACCAGTGACCAACGCTATCATATACACTTTAACCTATTCTAATTCTGGATTACAAAGATGTAAAATATTGATGACGCTCACATACGGTACAAAGAACAGGACTCGACTGTCGTAGCAACGCATTAGGCTTACCGAAATTAGTATTTACAAATTCACATTCAGGGCTACGAAACATAATGATAAGTTGTAAAAAAATACATAAATTGAAACTCGATTGAATACACGCGTTCAAAGGAAAATTCAAAACACAAGTATTTTTCAGTGATATTATCACTGACAAATGGGTCAGCTAGTAGAGAATAAAGATATGCTTGAATCATTTAGCCTAGAATACATCGTACGAGCCTTTTAGCGTTCGACCGATTGAATTTTCAAGTTCCTAAAACCCAAGGTATCCCGATCATTAGAGAGATGAGTGGTGCACTCAGCAACTTTCTCCTATTTGCTTCCGCTAAGCTTGAAGACTGTGTTATGAGGAAATCAGAATCTACTTCATATTCAACACTGGAGCAGGAAATACCGGAGCTGGAAGGAAACTATTATGAAAGCCACTTATGTGGAGGAAGTTGCGGCTCGAACGTGACATTTTTTTCGGGTTAGACGGCCTGTCAGGCTCTATCTCCCCCGCAACACGCTCTTCCCTTCCGATGCAATCATTTCAAGACCCTAACTAAATACTTGTGGAAGAAGGACCTCGAGTTAAGCTCAAGCCAAGAAGGATGAGGCGGTTTCCGGCGTGACTAAAAGCTCTTGGTGACTCGGGAAGCTCAGGACTCATCTCCAAACCCAAAATGCAAGCCAAAATTGAATTAGAGGTGAGTGAAGCCATGACGAGGAACCCAACGCACGGCCATACACTATACACTTGTCAAATACGCAAAATTTCTGCACTAAAAGCCACTTTCATCCATTTACTCACAGGTGAACCATGTGGTTACTCAAATTCAAATTTTATATCCTCGTAAAAAATAGAGATTTACACGTGGCAACATGGTTAAGTATGCTAAATTGATGCGTCCAATTAGAAACCGTAACAAAAAAACCGCGAAAAAAATACCGACTATAAACGGATTTACAGTTTATATATTGATGAATTCTAGAATTGATTTAAATTATAAAACACAGAATCTGAGCGTCAATTAATATTTCATTATTGCGAAAAAGGAATTTGATTAGGAGTAGGTACCCAATTTGACCTATTCAAGTCGTTATGATATAAAACCAAGTAAAACCGGAATTTATTAGGCGAATTCATTCATAAAATTCGTTCAATGAAATGCGTGGGAGTAGATCGTCCTCATGAATAAATTGCCTAACCTCCTCATTTATTTTTATAAAGTGAATGGCCTCGGATTCTCAAGGGAATCTGGATTTCAGGGAACTTGAAAACGATTGAAGAGGCCAAGTAGCAATAATTTGATATTCTACAGAATTTCGATTTTGGAGTTGGATCCAAACCTTACCTTTCTGAATATAAACAGTGAAAACGTCAAAGGACACGGGGATTGAGCAAATCCTGATCGTGAGATATGGGTTAGAAAGGGAAAAGCACATTCATTCAATTATAAATTATTCTGTCCCATTAGACCTTGCTGTAGAGGGCCCACTTAAATTATAGGCTCATGTGAACATACAGTTTCCAAGCAATGACAGAATATATATCCCTGTAAACCCCGTCGGCCAAGCCCGACTCGTGGGGTCTAAAACCCGTAATTGGGTTAAGAGAATGCGAATAAGTTCAGAAGGGGATCATTAATGAATCAAATAAAATATATATGTTGGAGCTAATATTGACTTTTGGCTATTTTGCATACTAACCGGCTAATATGGAAATTAAACTTTAAAGAACGTTAAGTTACGCATGTTAATAATCGTATTGGAAATGAACCGTTTCTTATTCGGAATTTGACGCTCTTATTAGTGGTGTCAGCTAAAATGAAATCGGTTACACTGAAACATAATTATTCTGGATATAAGGTTCCAGACACAGCTAATTCGTTCCCAATATCAAGTTTAATTGTGTTTCAGTGTAACGGACTTCTTTTAAAATGACACCATTAGAAAGAGCGTCAAATTCTGAGTAAGAAGCGGTTAATTTCCAATGTATATGAATATTGTATGTAATAATGAATATTAACATGCTTAACTTAACGCTCTTTAAAATATATTTTCCATACTAGCCGGCTAGTATAGAAACTAGCCAATTGTCCATATTAGCTCAAAAATATACATTAATAAAGAAACATGAAAATATTATAAGAAATATTAAAATTGAAATCAAGAACATGAAGAGGCAAACTTAAAACTTGTCCCTGAGGCTCGAAATGTTGCCCAAGCAAATTAAATAATAAGAAATTAACGTCCGCATCCTCATCCAAACGTTTATTTACGAATATGCTATATTTTATGAACTGAAAAGTGACTTGATTATTTAAATTACAAATTAACGGTCTTCGGTCGATTGGTAATTGGAAGTACTCCGAAAAATGGTGTGCGATGATTCCATGAAACGAGCGTAATTTAAATACATAGTTAGGCCAATTGGCAAATTAGGACCACAATTCCAATGTCATTAGTTTAAGTAAATGTGGGTAAAGTGTTGCTTCTGTTAAGACGGTCAATGAGCAGCCCAGCGGACATTAACTATTAAACTACGAAGTATAAGCCAAATGATGTCGATGTAATGGCTAAAACATTTTCCCTGCCTCTAAACTCTAAACTCGTAGTTGCACTCAGTTTTTCCATAACCTAAGTAGTACTTTCTCCTTTGGAACGAACGGCTCAAGAGGATTCCATTGGCTGAAGTGGACGAGGCTTGAGTGAACCGATGATGTGGAATGAATGAGTATAATGTGAATTCCTTTTGGGAGGTGTTTCACTTTCACTTAGATCCTATTCCTGCCGCTCAAATGATATTTATTAGTGAGACGTGCGTTGAGAACTCAGGAAAAATGTTGTGAAATTGGAATCAATGCTACTTTCTCTCTCCAAGAGGAGGGCATTAGGAATGAGGAATCAAAACACGCCATAAACACTGAAAAGGATTGGATATGTGATATAAGTAGGGGGAAGAAAGCGAATGTTTTGATTTCCTTAATGTAAAGTCAGCTCGTACTACATTATTTGATTCTCAATCCAAAAATAACCCTATTATAATCCGTAGCGAGCTCAACTGAGCTAACAGGCTATTAGCTGAGCTGTGTATGTATATTCTTGACTAACGAGTAGGTGATGTAAGTTCGAATTAGATACTTGGGAATAAGATCAATTTCTTGTAGTTTATAAACTGGAAGGGGATTCACTACTTGGGATAGGGACACTCTAATGACAGTGACATTAACTATACTAGGCACGTGTTCACCACTTCAGTTTAGACTTATATGGTAGGTACCTGGAGCCAGGAGTTGTCCGTATGCTTGAATAATATTTGCACTTAGTTGGAAATTAAAGTAGACCCAATTTCAAAACGAATTGAATAGAATTTTCACATAATTCACTTGACGAGAGTTTACATTCATTCATTCATGGTGGTAAGATGTACAGGAAATTAGAAATGGAAAATGGGTGAATACGGAAATCAGTGTAAACACGTGAAGAAACCTTCCACACCAATAATAATAAAAATTATATTTAAATTGGAAATATTTATTTCATAGAACGAGTATCGTGATGGTAATTGTTCAAACTGGCGAAAATTCCTAAATCTCAATTAGCAAAAGAAAATTGGGACGAAATATTCAATTGATACTCGTAAAAGCAAAGAAGAAATTGCGTATTTTTTTGCCAATTGAGATTTTGTATTAATTTTGCCGACAATCATATTTATTGTTTACATCAATTTAGAATTGATGAACTTGCAATTTTAAAAATATTTAATTTAATTCAAATCCTTATTTAAAAAATAAGAAATCAGCATGGCCAGGTCCGTACTTTTCCAATTTTCAAGATTTGATATTTAATATTTACTGCTGGCTTGATTGATTGCGTTTCGGGATGATTTTTTTCAATACATTACTTAATACTTATTAGGGTGCTCTATGCATTGACAAATTTGGTGTAATACTTTGATGTGTCGTAGAATAATATAAGAAAACGAGGATATAGCACAACGTTCAACCAAACTAAATCCCTGAACGTATTCGTGCACACGTTAGCTATTGATTGAAGCGTCAAGCTGATGCACGCAAAGGGCATTGCACTTAACGTAGCTCAAATCAAGAGTGGTAATTGAATATTTTATTCAATCAAACAAATTCCTGGCGTTTGATAACTGAAAATTACGAATAATTTGGAATCAAGCAATTCCAGTACCTGTCAGCTAAATCTCCAATCAATTAGTGTTCCTATTTGAGTGGATAAGTGAATCTGTTCACAAGAATGGAAAAGTGAAGCTTTCACCATTCCACGTGTGGAGCCTGAAAGTAGCCCAAGTCTTCCATCCCAATTCGGAACAGTGGAGATCCATCCCCTGAGAGGGGAGATGGGCAAAGGAGAGGATGAATGACGTATATGAGCTTTGCATGGAACACAATAGGAAGCCGAGCCACTGAATTACAATTATGTCTACTAGCCCTAATGAATACAAATTATGCTTATCTGGAAACGCTAACCGGTAATTTATCCGATTTCAGCTCTTATTAGTTTCATATTTCACAATACGAACTCCCCTTGCTTTCTCTTGTGCTGCTTCCTATTACTCGTAATTCAGGCATCTGTCAAAATCAAAATACTAATCTTAACTTGACGTTACGGAAACTATAAGATGATTCTTGGAGGATTCAATAGGCTTAAAATTAATACTAGCTCAGTAGTTTAGCGACTTTTTAATCAAAGAAGCATTACATGACCATGATGAGGCGGTAGCTGAATAACATATCGTGCGTAATATCCGGAATTAACACTTTGACGTGACAGTGAAAGTAAACTATACTCTTCCACTTGGAATTTAAGGAAAGGCTCGTATGCACTAAAATAGTCACTAAAATATGCTGCACGAAAATAGACTTTATCCGTATTTGAATTTCGAAAAAGTAATTGTCTGATATATTTAGGAACCCCATCAGCCAAATTTTAAAAACGCATAAAATATTGTAATGAGTCAAGTCAATGTCAAGATGCGAAAAATTTTAGAATTTCAACGCAAGGTATTTCGAAATACTAAAGATAGCTAAATCGTTTGAATAGAAAACTAAAATCGCAGGAGAATTAACTTTAGAGTGTCAAAATATGCCGTAAGTAAACTTAAATAAACAAAAATATGTTTAAAAACTTCAATATGCAAAAAAGCCGTCAAAGTATGCAAAAATTACAAAAAATATGTAGTTAAATTGTCAGAAATATGTTTGAAAACTCTAAATGCAAAAAGTCATCAAAATATGCAAAAGTTGCAAAGGATATGCACGAAATTGCCAAAAATATGTTTTAAAACCTTAATATGCTAAAATTCTTCACAATTTACAAATATGCAGAAGAACCAGAAGTAAGTAAAACCTCCTTTTTGCAAAAAAAGTCATCAAAGCAATTAATAAAAGTGTCAAAAATGTGATAAAAATTCTGAAATGCAAGAACTTCATCAAATTATGTAAAAATTGCAAACAGTATGCCAAGAATGTGTTTAAAAGCTATATACTATATAAAGTATATTTGTCAAAAATATGTTTAAAACTCCAATAGGCAAGCTAAATATGCAGTAAAAATGCCAAACATGTGTTTAGAAACTCCAATATGGGAAAAAAAATTCATTAAATTATGTAAGAACTGCAAAAAGTATACAGTATAAAATTTGGTTATTGGAACCAAGGCGGCGTAAATTTTTGAAACCTTAAGTTTAAAGATTGTTCAGGGAGTTTCGGAATAAATAGGTTTTTGCCTAAGTACCCTTTCCTTCGCAATTATGAAGAAATATTATTATCTTCTGAGCGGAATATAACTCAAAACCGCTGTTGGCTTGCTGGAGAACTATCTGACATTTGATATATTGGATCAAGTAGCTACTACTCAGCAGGATATTTCAGTAAATTCATCCGCATAATCCGAGAATCGGAAGATTTCTATTTGAGAATCAAGACAAAAGCCTGTACGTCACTCCTAATGACTCAATATGCCCGTATTTCGTTCCGAGTTGATTGGACAGTCTGATTTCAGGTATTATTTGCATTTGGACCCCAAAAGCTTGTGCAGATTTCCACATCCCGGACTTCAACAATGGACTATTGTATAGTTTCCAAATTACGTCATTCAACCTACGCCCAACGCCCAATTTGATCTTCTAGAGAACCGCAGCTATCAAACCCATATCTTGCGTCTAACTTCCCATCACTTTCAAACTTTCAAGCATGAGACTTCCACGGACGTAAAACATTCTGACGCTTTGGCCTCACGCGATCCAGTAGCGCCGAGTCTTATGGTCGTCCTGATAAAATCCGTGTTTGCATAGTTAAATCCCAGTGGAATGAGGAACTACGTATTCGGCTCAGTAAATACAATAATGAATTCCTTCGTCATCTCAAATGCAATCTCAAATATTACTACCCGCCTCCATCATTGTTCTTCTTCATTGTCTCCAGCCAACGGACTAGAATGACCCAGTTCTCTCTCCAGAGTCTCGAGTTTCACTCAAATCAATTCGGATCTATTTATTTGGATTGTCTATGTTGACCAAAGGTATTGTATTTCTCGTAGCCGGCACAACTCAGCCTTTGTTTGCCTTATGAATCCCGAATCGAATTCTCCTATACATACATATTCCTTAAACTATAAATTCAATAGTGAGTAAATCCGATCTGAATTCGAATCCCACGCTACAGTAGGAACTAGGTTCAATTTCTGTCCTCCACACCTTGTGGACCAAATGACAAAATTCTCAACTCGTGTTTAAGGGTTATTTTGGTATTGACTCTAACTGTGGTGGATTGGTCAGAGAAGATCTCTCAAGAATATTTGCACCTCACAAAATGATCCCCGTGAAATCAAGATTTTGTGCTTCCCATGAAATCGAGATTTGATACAGGAAGTTGCAGTTATCGCTTTTAAATTTCCGGTTTCCAAGTTATAGAATTCAAAATGAAATTAATTCTAACTTGTGTTTTCTTGTATCTAAAATTGAATACGACTGACGCAAGAAGATATCACAAATTAGATTATATCCTTGCTGAAAATACACGAATTCCGAAATTCAAATGTGAAATTTATTCAACTAGAATCTAGTTTTGTGAAACGGACAAACGTAATGTTTTGAAATATAGATAGTTTGATGTATGCAGTAAAATACGATGTTCCATGCAACCACAACGATCGATTTGGTTTTTAATATTTAGCAACATTCAATCAATCCATCAGTAAATTGAGTTTATACGATAAATACGATAGATACCCGTAAGGCCCATCAACTTCGAATTTAGCCTGTTTTTGAATTTTATCTGGTGCAGGATTTAATTTTTTATTTCCAAAATTTGAAATTGGAAGTTGAGATATCAGTGCATTTGTTTTTCGAGAATATTTTTGCAAGAGAATTTTGATCGCGGTTTGTAACGTGGCGGTCTATTTTTGGGTCCAACAAGGTATCCAAACCACCAGCCAAGAGACAGGTGACCACAGATTCCGCTCAAATTCTCATTTGAACGTTCATTCGTACTCGTGCTCATCAGAATTTACGAACTTTCGAAAGTTTTACCCAGAGTGCCAACAAATTGGCCTTACCTTGAGTTGACATGAACACCCACTCAAAATCCAGTAAATGTAAGGTCATAGTAAATTGCAGTGCGTGGGAGCGAGGTCAGTCTTGGAGAGTTTGTGCTCAATTCTTCGGGGAAACATATTTCCAGTGGAAGTGGATTGAATTCATGTGACTTGGTGATGGAGGAGAGTGTGACTTACCTTGTACTGGTCAGAGCCCTGAGTGACTGATTGACCATCGAAGGGGTCCCAGACCATGGGACAGCTGCCTGTGGGACAAGCACACATCCTCTGCTGATTCACGCCCTTGGCGTTGGCTTGCAAGTATCCACAAATTGCATTCGGTCCACACAATGGGGCTTGAATAGACTGGGAAAGAGAAAAGAGAAACAAATTGCCACTCCGCTCAGAACCCACGCAGTCACTTGACTTCTCAGGCGGGCCTTGGGATTATTATGGAAACGCTTTTGATCTCCCATACAAAAGGATTACTCTAGCAAGAAAGCCCCAAATCTTCCTATTCAAACCGGTAAAGGAATTGAGCAGTCTGCTCCCACCACCCTCAACTCCCATGCAGAAGAATAATCAAAAAGCTCAAAGACAAATACGGGCACAAGCTCTGGTCCTGAATTCTGATTCACTAAAATATGACGCAAATTTTGCAAACAAAAAGTTGAACCTTCCGCTTACTCGGGTTATCCAGTGCAAGCAGAATGACATGCACCCAATATATACAGAAGGCATTGCGTCAGTGGAATTTCACTTGTTGACTCATTTAGTAGTACGCGTCAAGTACTGTTATTTAGCGCCAACTTTCTGCATTTTTAGCGCCTCAGAGCCCATGGCTCATTAAGCTTAAAGATTAACCAGATGCGGGTCGAGTTTTAATGGGCATAAGCGCATCCGTAACAGGGATACAGCTCGACACCAAAATACCGATACAAAAGCCGTAACATTTGATTTTTCATTTTCTGGTGTCTTGCTTTAGATTTCGTGATTTTTTTTTACATTTTATTTTTGTTGCAGTTTTTGGTGTCACATTTTTTGTGCTGCAAGCAAGCAATTCTAGCTGGATAGATTAAATTAGGCCAATAATACGAACCTAAGCCTGAGATAAACCGGTACAACGTCAATGTTTGCATAATAAAGAAGTAGGTACATATATTATTTATTTTCAAAAGGGCCAACATTTTATGGAATAATCCAATTCGATGCAACGCTAATAATATAATTTTCGCAATCTTGCATTTAATGTAAATAGCACAGATGCTAGGTGGGCAATATTGCAATTACTACCAGCTTTTTGAGTCAATGCTCAAACACCAGCTGCGTTTCTGAAGTACCTATTCGTATACAAGCTACAAGCAGCAGTACCGTTATTGGATCAGGTGACGCGACGTCCAGTACGACTAGCCTTTTGCGATATGTGCGCTGTTCAGTGACTGAAATTCGTTTTATATATTAATTGGTTTGAGTAGGCGACTTGAAGTATGACAGGGAGCTTGACATGCATATTTATTCATAGGATCATGAATCATGACAGGTGTCAATGTGTAACCAATCGTGCAACACGTGAGACAGAAAATTTTATGACTGGCTACCAAAATGGACAGGCCAAATACAATTCTTATGGTTTTAATCCAGTCAGTCGTCAGCCGCTGTTTTTGGTGAATTATGATGAAGCTTGGATGAAAATAATATATCCCTAATGCAATCTTCGTCATATGTCAACATCAACACGAAGTAGGCCATATGATTAAGGAAAGGTACGTATGCACTCCATATGCACTAAGGAAACAGCTGTATTAAAATATTCAGCAAAAACAGTTGCAAAACTACGAAGTTAAATTTAAAAAATGTATTTGCTTGGTATAAAATCTCAAAAACATTAAATTAAACTGAGAAGAGTCAATTAATTGGAAAGCAGTGTAGTATATAGCTTGCCAAGAGCTAAAAATCCACAAGCCTTTTACTGTAATTGGAAAACTAATATAAATCATACCACGAAAAGGTCATAATTTGTGCAAAATGTTCAACAAAAACAGCTCCTACGTATAACTAAAAACTACGCATTTTAAGTTTAAAAAATAGGTGAAAGCTTGCTATGACAAATGTTATAAAAATTGTACAAACTCAAGAAATGTTGAAACAAGTCAAATTAAAATGAAAAAATTAACTTTTTTCACATTCCAAGACCCAAAACCTACATTAAAATTTTAAAGCTCCTTCAACAAGGGTCGAAATATGTTTAAGTAATATTCAAAACAATCAACAAAACTTCATAAAATTCAAAACAATAGATATTTACTAAAATCCTAAAATAATATGCAAAGCAAAATCTGTAAAACAGAATATTGTCATTGGAACCAGGCCGGTATGAATCGTTGAAATTTTAAATTAAAAAATCAAAAGTGAACCCAAGAAAAATAAGGTTTTGCATAAGAAGCCTTTCCTTACTGCACTATTTTTACAAAACAAGACGTAACATTATATGGAGTGATTGGGGAATGTATTTCCGTCTACCATGATACATCCTGAATGCCTTCATTGATTCTGGCCTGGCCCATACTATTGACATAGCAATCAATGTAAATGAGCCGAATAGGGACAGACAAGGCTTATGAGGATCTGGATTGACGGTGGAAGGTGAGCCGGAGAAAGTCAGAAAGAAAGGAGCTGAATGAAAGGGAAAGCTGAAGAACTGTCCAAGAATAGATTGCCTGCTGCCAGGAAAATAGAAATAGACGCGTAACCTAATCTTCCTTGGATTTTGACTCAGTTGACTGTTCCAGATTTCACAGATTTCCTCCTCCTATTTCTCAGTCATTTCCTGAATGCTCCACTGCGTATTATTCCAGGAATTGGTCTGAGTAGAAGGCGGAGGCGGAAGTTGAAATGTAAACATGTTTGTTGAACATGGATCTGACACATTTGTCAGAGAGAGTCCCTTGCTACATTGTGTATCAAATTGTCCATTGTCAAATCCGCCCTATTGTGAAATATGAGAATTTTAATAATAGGCAAGCTCAAATCTGCCGGCGTCGTATCACAATTCTGAGTCAAGCTCCTCATTCCCCCGCTTTATATGTATCGTCTATCGAATCAAGTCTCCATGGTGAAAGGAGAGAGGGAAATGCTAATGATGATGCAGTAAAGACGAATCACGCATTGAAGTCCCGCCGAGTTTATAATGTCCTCTACTTTTATGACGGTAGTTAATTAGTCTCACAGGAAGACAATGCCATTTGCTTCGTACGTTTCGAATCACAATAGAAATAGGATTGGGCTGATCATAGAATCCAGCTGTTTACCAGGATTTTTTTTTCAAGCGTTCGCCGCCATGAAAAGTTTTTACGCGTTGGAAGCTACTAAAATTCTTCACTACTCTGCACAATTTGTTTTGATGGATTAGTTTTTTTAATTAGAGATTTTGAAAGAATTGGCAAATTAGCTATTTCTTGGAAGAAAACGTTGGCGTATCACACATAGGCATAGGGCGAATCTCAACATTTTTGCGCATCTGTCACCGTATAGTGTACATACTTGGAAATTCGTAGCCACGGGTAGGTAGGTAGGAACCAACGAATTGGACTGAAACCTTTACCAAAGTCAAAATAATAACTACACATTACACTGTAGTAACAAATTGAGCTGAAATATCGGTAGTGAAAATTCATTTTATTAAAATTCATGTAGGAGAAAACTTTAGCCATTTTTTCTGGTTGTTTTTGGACTTTATTCTTTTACAAAGTTCTTTCTCTCATTTTTCATTTCTACTAACGCATACTTTGTTACGTTTTTTGAAAAATGGGATTCTAAGAGTATGCTTAAAATTTGATGAATTGAAGTATTTTCTGCTTTATAGGTTTCAATATAAATTTTTTTTAAATGCTTTTTGCACAGATTTTTTTCTGTGACCTTTTAGAAAACTTTTAACATAAATCACTTCGTTGCCAGTCGGTCCTAGTTGTAGTTGTTGAAATACATATTTACATACAATACAGAACTGCCACCGTGCATATTTTTGACCAGTTTATTTTCCTTTCAATACAACTTAGCCATCATTCTACCTGTGGTGAAAGCTTTAGACCAAATTCACTCATTCCAACTAGGGACATCAATTATCAAACAGTTGTTGCTACGAATTATTGGAATGACCCTCGTATTCTTACTGAAATTAGATGTAAAACAAATTATTGAGCGTTTTGGTTCCACAATATTTGGTCGAATTCAGAAGCAGGGTCCATGCGTTAGCTGCACACGGAGAAAGTTACATGGTAACCACATATGGAGAAAGTCTCAGGGTAACTACACTTGGCGAAAGTTACATGGTAGCCACTGACTGCTGACTGACTCGTTCATGGTAGCCATCCACTACTTAAGTTTAAGTTAGTTTTATCGAAAAGTACGTAAATGTTTATCTTGGGCGGTTACCATAAGTGGTTAACGTATCGACACTGTTCTTGAATTCAGCCTATTATTTTTTTAAAACTGATGTCTTCTGTATTTACGACTTGCAAAGTGATCAAATTTTAAGCTAAAAGCCGTTAAAGTGCCCATGCGCATTGAATTGAATGGCATTGACTCCAAATTACAGAAGTATTACGATGTAGCGATACCATAGATGGGCACATGGTTGGCCCTCCGGCCCTCCGGCCCTCCGACTCGACTTAGGCCCTCCGGCCCTCCGGCCCTCC